>MU832232.1:0-81444 GCA_029204225.1 Diphasiastrum complanatum | reverse complement strand
CCATATTACTAATCGCCTATGGTGCGGATATCTCTATGATTATGCATGTGGCTCTCTATGTGTTCGTTGGATTGTTGCTCATTGTCAGGCTTGGCATATCCTGATGGCTTGGGTTATTGCCTCCGTTCCAGCTACTGTTTCCGGGTGATCTTCAGGTTCCCGTCATTTTGGTTGCTCCATATCGCTTGTTCTCTGATGCTGAGTTGCCACTTTGTTCTGGTGTTCCGAGACCATCAGGGTACCTTGAGAGTTCCTTCTCCTCTCTTGGATAGTTTTTGGAGATGTTGCCGCCATATACTTCAGTGTTGCTCATATGTGCTTTGATACTCATTCCCAGATACACGTGGATATTGCTCCGATGCTTGCTACGATGTTGCGGATCTTGTTCCTCATTCCAGTGCATTTCTTCTATTCCTCACTTGTGCGCCTGGTGTGTACTTTGGGATTACACTGTGGCCAGTTTCCGATGGGTCATCCGATTCTCCATCCGTTTTTGGTGTATCCTATGATGGATTGGTATGTCCATATGTGGTCTTTTTGGATGAGTTTTCCGGCTACAGTTTTTCAGTTGGGGCCACTACTATTTCTAGATTTGTTGCTACTGTTTTCATGCATCATGTCTTTTTAGATGATGCATTGATTTCTTAGACCTTTTGGAGCTTTTGGCATGCTGCTCTTCTCGTGAATTGTGCCTTGAGGGTACCGTGTGCCATTGCTACTTCTCATTCATGGGCCTTATGGATACCTTGGGCTTTTGACCATGCTGGTGCATATTTCTCCATTTTAGCTATCATTTGTCAGGATGATCTCTTTATGCTCCATGTTTCCTGCATATCGCTTGCTTTTCCATGTTGTTACAGCATGCATGTTATCCTGCTTATGTTCCTACTCTTTGGTGCTGGCCTTCCGATGCTGCTATCTTTCTTGGGGCACCTTGCACATATGGTTGATGGTTACGTGTATGATGCGGCTATTCCCGTGAATGTCCATCTCTTTTTCAGTTTCCTTATTGGCTTCCCGTTGCTGATGCAGTTCTACCTTCTCGGGCTTTTTGGATACCTTGGTATGATGTCCCTATGTTTTGGGCTGATCCTCTACTAGCTTGGCATTGCGGATACCTTGGCATTCCTAGTTGCTGCTCGATCTTCTTCTGGTTCCTTGGCATTCCTGGCTTTCCATATTGCTTGGTTTCTGATGACGCGGCCGAGATGTTCCCTTCGTCGCCATGATGTTGATCTTGAGTTGTTCCCTTTCTTACCAGCTGTCATTCACTAGGTTCGCCTTCACCATAGTCGACGTTGCTGGCAGATTCAATTTTTGATCCAGTGGGATGGTCGTCCTATTGAGGAGGCCACATGGGAGCCTATTGATGTGTTTTATCATACACCATTATTGGCAGATCAGGCTCGAGCCCTCATGGCTTTAGTTCTTTCCTCTACTACAGATATCATTGTAGATGTTCCCTCTACTTCATGATTCGGCTAGCTATGACTATTCTTTATTGTAGTATTTGCTTAGTACTTGCTTTACACAGTTATGATACTTTTGGGTATCTGTTGTGACGGTCCTCTCCATCAGTATTTCCATTAGTTCGTGATTTTTCAGTATCCTGCTTTCTAGCTTAAGTCCTGCTTTCTAGCATAGCTAGTGAATCTTAGCTTGTAACTCAGGGTCAGCAAATTTAGCAAAAAGCTGCATATCACTGATCTCATTACAAACCAAGGGAAGGCAGCTCGCAGACTTTGTGCCAAAACCTGTGCAAAAGTGGGATAGCAGAAATTCTGCAAGCCACTGGAAATTCAAATCTTGAAAGTAGTATGGAAATATTCATGAAATATTTCCATAAAATTTTCAAGTTTGTTTTGGCTGCAAGGGGCTGGGGAAGAAATGATAAAAAGTAGTAGTTGATATGATGAACTAATTTAGGCCTTAAAGTGCAAGTATCAAGCTCAAAGTGAATATCTAGTGCCAAATGAATGACTGATGAATACTGTTAAACTCGCCTTGTGCTCAAAAGGCAATGTTCAATTTCCTGTAAGAAATTTTCACTCAACGAGCAGCCACGTGGTGGTTGCTTTCATGATAAGGTGTATTTGAATAAGATCAAAAGCATTGTCGCAGCAATCTTTATTGTTTCACTGTTTGTTGCCTGCAAAGGTGGAAAGCAGGACAATGTTTGAAAAGGCACGAGGAATTTTGAATTCGAAAAGAAAAAAAATAATAACATTTTGACTCTGACGTTTCTCCACTCATATTATAATATGGAAATCCAGTTTGTGATCTCAATGGCCTATATAATTCCAGGCATATCCCATATACTTATTATGGTGAAGGCAACTGTCTGCAGAATTATTTTAGCCTGAGCAAGAACTATACGAACAACTGGCTATGTGCAGGTGCGTTGGTTGCTTATAGGCTTGCACTAAAGGGGCACTTGTATTGACAACTTTGTGCCATGAACTGCACAGTGTATTGGCTTTTAAGCCCTTATCTGCTGGTACTTGTGGAGGAGATTAGGCTCTCATTTAGGTACATTTGTGTCTTACCAAAAGCTTTATAGATTCCTCTGACCTTGTCAGTTCAAAAAGTCTTTGGGATGGGTCCTATCACTCTTAGATGCTGAGTGGGTTCCCCAGTAAAAGAGTGAAAAGACTGTAACCTTTGAAATAACATTCTCTGAACTAGCTAGAAGCTGCAACTATCTTGTGAGTGTCGTCAATTGTTGAGTAATGAGCAGCACATATTGCCATAGACACATAGTTTTCAGGCATCAGTTACTTCCAAGGCTGTACCTTTCCACAATCTCTTTTTCTTTACAAACCTTGACAAAACTCTTCCTTTTGTGCAAATGAACACACATGTAGTCATCATCTATTTTTTTGGTGAAATATCAGCAGTGTCAGTACCACTGAGGCAGATTTAGCTTGTGGAGTCATGCGATGAGTTTTTGCTGAATTTCAGGACAACAAAGGTCATCTTGGAGGTTCATGGCAGTACAAAGGTCATGAAACATGCACCCTCCACTGTTCACGGACCTGTGGATGAGAGTATTTTGCAGTCAGAAATGGCACACATGCTTGACAGACTTCGCCAAGAACTGGCCAGTGCCCATGGTGGAATTTTTCCATATTCTCTTATCTTCCCAACACATTGGCCTTCTGTGTCTCAAGAAGCCTCACAACTTGACTCAAGTAAGCAGCTCAAGGGTTGAACATGTATCTAAAAGTGATTTCTATTCATTACAATAGCTACTTTGATGCTGATGGTTCGTTACCTATATCCTTGAAGAAGTATGTTAATGTTTGAAAATGCTTGCTTACATGGTGGATATTCTGATAACACATCATGCTAGCTTTTCTATTTAGATTCATTGTACATGTGCACAGTAAATTTTTTAAAGTGAGTTACTAACAACTATATTGTAAGTCTTTTTTCTGACCTGACTGCATTTAGATGAAATATGAGTGAGATCACTGTCTGTTGACTTCAGTTTTCTTCTTAATTCAGGATGACAAACTATCCTGCTTGCTGCTGATAAATATATACTTATTCAATGCATAATGAGAGAACTTATAACATTGGTAATATGCAATTTTTTCAAGTTTCTTTGTTCTCCAGCCAGATGGTTTTAATCAAGTTACCTGATAAGGATGTTTTAATGGTCACATTCCTCTACCGTAGAGTTTTATGCAAATCTAGAGGCTCGTAACTAATAAGCCTTTGCAGGTTGAAGAGGTGATTGGGAAACAAAAGGCTGAGCTTTATGGAAAGGAGATTTTAACTTCCATCAAGAAGTTTCTTGCTCAAAATCCAGAGAGTTCTTTTTCAGCTGGAAAGTGGACTTCTCCAAAGAATAATCGGTCTCGTAGTAAGTCCAAGGGAGAACCAACCTTCAAGTGGCCACAAAAGTTGATGAGCCCAAAGCAATCCGTGGGATATTGAGAAAAAAAGGAAAAACGGAAACTAAGCTACATTATAGTAGATAAAGAAAGTGACAGTGAAGCTGATGGTGGTACTCCCAACAATAATGAAGATGGGGAATTGTTGCAATGGAAGCGGCTAAACAGTAGTATATGTTATAATAAACTTTGCGTAAGTGTGAAAATTGAGTTCAAAAACTGAGATATGCAATGTTTTCAGGTCATGGGGTGCGCACCTGTTTGAAAGTTCTGAAGCATGATGGTTGTTTGGGATCTTATTAATTTGTAAACAATTATACAGGTCGGATGTAATTTTTGCTATCAATAGTCTCCAAGAAAAGCTGTATTGAAGTAAGTCATTCAATCTAGCTCACTGTTGCAATTTGTAAAAAACTGTACACTGTCAGCGAATTGTTTCATCATTGCCGCCAGTCTAAATATATTCTTTTCTACATAGAGGTTGTATTCAGAAATCAGAATGTTGTTATGCATGACATAACATTCAAAATCCAAACTAACCAAACTGAGTAGAGCTTGTTTGCCATAGACACTGAATTATGTCAAGAAACCTCAATTAAATTAAAATAGCATAGCTCCTCAAGGTCCTGGTATTGATTGCTTATTAAATTTGAAAGAATTTCATCTTTTGGAGAGTAGCAGTGAGATTCTATAAATAGGTTGTTTTTGTGTTAAATTGGCAAGGACAGTGCAAACTTCTCGACTATGTGCAAGTAACAACTACATCAATGAGGCTATGCCGAAGCTTGAAATTTGCAGCCTAAAGTCAGACAGGGATTTGATAGTCAACAAATTTATCATCAGTTTTAGGAGCAATCGATTAAGTTTAGGACAATGCAGAAGTAGTGCTACGTCATTTGTCGACAGTGAGAAAATGATCAAAAAGAGATTTGTGATGTTCTGAATCACTGAAGCCATAGCCAGGACAAGTGCTATAGGTTTGGTGACAACATGAAAAAGTATGCAAATGATAAGTAGTTGGCCAGAAGAATCAGCATTGAGTATATTGTTCTTGTATCTAAAGAAAGCATTTCAACAAGTCCACATCCATTGCTAACGTATGATTGTCAACGAGATAGCTAAGAAAAGCATTATCAATAAGGCCATTTATCTTTGTGGCTCTTTGAGTTATGGATTCGGCTCATTACATTCGCCATGTCCATTTGCATTTACTTTACTTTATGCATAGGCAGGCTTTGGGCCCTTTTTTATTCATTATTTGACATTTAGACTATATGGTTGGCCTTGGGCCCTATTATTGACATTTAGACCATATTATTGGCCTTGGGCCCTATGATTCACTATATTGGTTATTTGGTCATATTACTGAGAGTGCGGGCCTTCTTGGAGGGCGCACTATTTCCCTCTCAGTTTGGCCCTAGCCACTGGAAGCTTCCTTTTAGGGCTTCCTCTTGGCTATAAGTAGGGATTCTGTGTCATTTGTTACTTGGCTTATGATATGATCTCCTTCTTTAGTCTCTTTAAGCTTTCTCTCTCCTGCTTTCTAGGGTTAAGTCTTGCTTATGTGATGCTTTCATAGACTAAATCTAGATCAGGCGTGGCTACGTTCATAACTTGGTATCAGAGCACTTTCGTGAGCATCTCCATTGAGCAGATTTTTCTCTCACAGGAGGGGCGCCCATCTTCAGCTTGGATCTTCACGATTTTTCAGTCGGATCTTCAGTATTTCTTCACACTTGTCTTGCAGATTTTCACGACGGATCGGAGGAGGACAGGCGCCCACGTGCTACCCATTTCTAGCGCCCTCTTGCTGGCTGCCTACTGTTGCATTTTCAACCTTTTTCCTCCCCTATTTTTGGGCGCCCTACTGCCTCCTATTTGCTGCCCTATTGGGCGCCCTCATGCTTGCTGACCAAGCGCCCTACTGCTCCTTCCTTTGCTGAAAATTTCCACTTTTTGTTGTTCCTATTCGCCACCTTCCATCAGCCACTCCTAGCGCCCTACCAACCCATCTTTTTGATCCAAATTTTTTTTTGTCGTTTACTACCTCTCTTGACGCCCACACTCCACCATAGCTGGCGTCCTACATCCGCCTCAATTTCATCTCACCCTCCTACACTGCTGTCTGTGTTCGCAACCTTACCCCGGACAATACGAACATGCCTAGATGCTTAGAAAGCCACTCCACCCAACTTCATCGCGCATCGGGATTGCACCCCGTCTTTATCGCAAACTTTTTTTTACCCAAAGCGATCTCTGATTTTTCAGCCTTGTTTCCTCGCTGTCCATACTTCCTTTTTGTTATCACTTCCTTTCCTTGGCTGCTCCCTTTCCAGCCCCATAGTCCATTATTGTTTCCCATACTTTTACCCACCGTTTACTCCATGTTGTCGAGCCCTTAGCATCTTTTTTGGAGGCTGTCCGGTACTTCGACATATCGCCGCTATTTTTCAGCTCACTTCTGGTTGCGGTTACGAGGTATTTCTTACTTAGTTGTCCTTTCCGTTCATCTTACATCGCGAGTTCTATTGTGTCTTTTCATTGGCGTGCCTGTTGTGACGACTTATGTCCTCTCCTTCAGTTCGTCCAATTGTTTAGCACATTTCTTTTCTCGCTTACTTTTTCTTCCTCATGGCTAGCTCACCCACTACACCTGCGAGTCATTCCGGACCTTTAGATGAACAGTTTGCTGATATGTGTGACTCTCTTACTCTCCTCAGTAGTCGTTTCGACCAAATGATGACCGGTTTTACCACTCTACAGACCGACTTTGCCACTATGCAGTCACAGATTGATTCCTTACAGCCACATGGACCTGGCAAAGCCCCTGTTCATTCATCATTTGGGTCTCCATTTGGACTTCCATCCTCGTCTACTTCCTTTGGCAGTGGGCCTTATTTTCCACCTAACCCACCACCCAGTTTTTCACGTACTACAGCTCCTGAGTCACATTTTTCACGACATCTAGCTCCTGAGCCACATTTTACTCGAGATTTTCGTGATCGGGTACAGCTTGCCACCTATTCTGGTTCCTCTGACGGGAACTTGTTAGAGAATTGGTTTGCAAAGCTTGATACTTATTTTCAGATTTACCCTAGGACTGATCCTTAGAAGATCCAATTAGCCGCCTTACATTTAGATGGACGTGCTGCCACTTGGTGGCAGGTCTACCGACTTGACCCCTGATCGGGACGGTCTCCAGTTATGGCCTACCTTTCGTCGTGATCTTCGTCATGCTATGATTAACCCTCAGTGGCTGAGCCGCCAGCGTGATATATTCCGTAGTCTTACTCAAACTGGTGATCTTTCTTCCTATACAGATCAGTTTATGGACCTTTCCTACCTCTTTACAGATCTTCAGCCCACCGAGCTTATTTCTCGCTACATTGCTGGACTTCGTGGTGCTCTACGATACGATGTCTCTTCTTTCCGTCCACCCACACTTGTTGAGGCCATGTCCCTTGCTAGTACTTTACAGCATAAGTACCTTGATCCTGCTCCCTTTCGCTTTTTCCGACCCCGTCCATCTCTTTCACCTCTACCATCTCCGGCCCCATCTGTCCCATCCACTGTCGTCCCGACCTCTTCTCTTACTTCTCCCGCTCCTCGCCCTCCGCCTCCTCGTCCTGCTTTTGTCCGACGTTACACGTCTGCAGAGTTCGCTGACATTCAGCAGAAGCGTCTTTGCTTTCGTTGTAAGAGTCCTGACCACATTGCCCGTGATTGCCGCCAGCTCCTGCCTATTTCTACTGCTGTTTTCTACCGTGAGGGCACTACCCCAGATGAGTTCGATATCTACATTCATATATCTGATGAGCCTGATCTATCTCCTGAGCCTTCTACTGATTTACTTCCTGCTACTTGCCATGCTCAGCTTGCTTATGCTACCTGGACAGGGTGCCCCGGTACTTGCTCCATTCGGCTACGTGTGCGCATTACTGATCGTGAGTATATTGCTTTAGTTGATACCGGCAGCACTCATTCCTTTATCAGCAGTTATGTTCTCAGCCGGATACGCGCTTGACCTATTCTTGCTCCACAGCCTCTCACAGTCGAGGTTGCCAGTTCTCACTCATTTCCTAGTTCTCAAATGTTTCAGGGATTATCCTACCGCATTGGTGATTTTTCTGGACAGGCAGATCTTTATATCATTCCTCTGGAGCGCTATGACCTTATCCTTGGTGCTGATTGGTTTGCTTCATTGGGAGCGGTTACTTTGGACCTGACTCAGCAGACATTGACATTTGTTCATGATGCAGTGACCCACTCACTTGCTGGTATTGATTCTCAGGCAGATTTCCAACTGGTCAGTGGGAAGCAGTTTATCGGCAGCCTACCTAAGGCTCATTGTGCAGCTTTATTATGTGTTCAGCGTGCTGCAACAGATTCTCCAGTGACTACCTCTCCTCCAGCAGCTGTTCCTCAGGTGATCTCTGACTTATTACATCAGTATGCATTTGTCTTTTCAAAACCTACGACGCTACCACCATTACGTGATGTAAACCACCATATTGATTTGCGTCCTGGTTCTGCTCCTCCCTCCCGGCCTCCTTAGCGTATGTCTAAGTCTGAGCGTGATGAGGTTGAGCTTCAGATTACTACTTTACTAGATCAGGGCCTTATTGTTCCTAGTCACAGTCCTTTTGGTGCTCCTGTTCTCCTTGTCAGTAAGAAAGATGGTTCCAAACGCCTATGCATTGATTATCGTGCCCTCAATAAGTTGACCATCCGTAACCAGTATCATATTCCTCACATGGATGATCTCTTTGACCAGTTAGGCACCTCTCATCTTTTCTCTAAGATAGACTTACGTTCCGGCTATCACCAGATTAGGATGCATCCTTCGGACGAACACAAGACTGCGTTTCGTACCCATCTTGGTTTGTATGAGTTTCGTTTTCTTCCTTTTGGTTTTACTAATGGTCCACCTACGTTCCAGAATGTGATGAATAACATCATGTGTCCTCTCCTTGGTCGTTGTGTTTTAGTTTATTTTGATGATATTCTTGTTTTTAGTAAGACTCTTGATGAGCATGTGTTACATCTTTGATCTGTATTTCAATTGCTTGTTCATCACCAGTTGTTTGCTAAACTTTCTAAGTGTTCCTTTGCTGTTGTTGAGATTGAGTTTTTAGGATTTCTTATTTGTGATGGTCGTACTCGTTTGGACTCTCATAAGGTTCGGGCAATCGCTGATTGGCCTGTTCCCACAGATGTCCACCATGTTCGTATGTTTCTTGGTCTTGCTACTCACCTTCGTCGTCCTGTTCCTCACTTTGCCACTGTGGGTGCCCCTCTTCATGCCCTTTTGAAGAAGTCTAGTGCTTTTGTTTGGACTTCTGATTGTCAGTTCGCCTTTGACACTCTTTGTCGTGCTGTTCTGGAGGCGTCTGTCCTGTGTTTATCACAGTTTGATCAGAAATTTATTGTTGAGACCGATGCTAGTAATGTTGGTTTGAGTGTCTTGCTTCGTCAGTCTCAGTATATTATTGCTTATGAGTCGCGTCGTTTACGCCCTTATGAGCAACGTTATTCTGTCCATGAGAAAGAGCTTTTTGCCATTATCTATGCTCTTAAGAAGTGGCGCCATTACCTGTACCGTGTTCCTTTTGATATCGTTATTGATCATCAGTCCTTACGTTATCTCTTCTCCCAGCATGATCTTAGTGATCGTCAGTTTCGTTGGTTGCAGTTTTTACAATCTTTTGATTTTTCTATTTTATATCGTCCTGGTCGTGCTAACACTGCTGCTGACGCATTGTCTAGACTTCCTGCTTTATTGAATACCCTTGTTGCCATGATCCCTTCTTGGTTTGATGATCTTCCATCTGGTTATCTTACATGTTCTGATTTTCGTGATGTTTATAGTTCTGCTCCACCTATGTCGTCTTCACCTCATCAGGCTTATTCCATTGTTGACCACCGTCTTTATCATTATGGTTCTCTTTGTATTCCTAGTTCTTTGGGTATCCGTTCTCAGTTGTTGTCGGATGCTCATTCGTCTCCAGTTGGGGGTCATTTTGGTTTTCAGAAGTCTTATGCTCGTCTTAAGGATCATTTCTATTGGCCATCCCTTAGGAAAGAGCTTGTTGTACTTATTCGTACCTGTCCTTTCTGCTTACGTAATAAGTACTCCCGTGCTAAGTCCGCTGGTTTGCTTCAGAGTTGGCCTATTCCTCACCGCCAGTGGACTGATATTTCTATGGACTTCATCATTGGCCTTCCCCGCACCCGTCGTGGTCACGATTCATGTATGGTGGTAGTTGACAGGTTCTCGAAACAGGCACATTTCATACCCGTCCGCAGTACTATCACAGCAGAGCAGTGTGCACGCTTGTTCCTTTCAGAGATATTTCGCCTACATGGGTTTTCTCGTACTATCCTTTCTGATCGGGATAGTAAGTTTACATCATTGTTCTGGACAGAGCTTATGCGTATATTGGATGTACAGCTTTTTATGGGGTCTGCTTATCATTCTACTTCTGATGGGCAGTCTGAGGTCCTTAACAGGATCCTTGAGGATTATTTGCGCCATTTTGTTACTCCTTCAGGGAGGGATTGAGATCAGCACTTATGTTTGGCAGAGTATAGCTATAACAGCTCTGTTAGTACCAGCACCGGCGTTGCATCATTTTTATTATCTCATAGTTATGCACCTCTTTTACCTGGTATTCCTCTTCCTCCCGAGGATACACCTGTGACACTGTCTTCATTTCTATCAGGTGCTCGCGAGCTTATTCTCCAGGCCAGTTCCCATTTGCAGCAGGTCCAGCAGCGTTATCAGGCTTCAGTTGATCATCATCGACATCATGTTGAGTTTCATGTTGGTGATATGGTATATGTACGCCTACGGTTTGCACGTCATCATTTTATTCAGGGCCATGCTTCTACTGAGAAGCTTGCACCACGTTATTATGGGCCTTATTGTATATTGGAGGTTCTTAGTCCAGTTACATATCGTCTTCAGCTTCCTGCTTCCACACGTGCCTGTGATATATTCCATGTCAGTTTATTACGTGCTGCTATTGAGGATGATGCTCCTCGTGATGTTGAGTTTCCTACTGCACCGGATCTCTTTCCTTTATTACCTGCTGCTATCCTTCAGGTGCGTTTGCATCATAGTCGACGCCGCCGGCAGATTCAGTTCCTAGTCCAGTGGGATGGTCGTCCTGTTGAGGAGGCCACATGAGAGCCTATTGATGTCTTTTATCATACATCGTCACTTGTGGATCAGGCTCGTGCTCTTGCCGCACTTGTTGATTCCTCTACATCAGTTGTTGCTCTAGTTGTTACTACACCAGATGTTGTTCCAGTTGATCCTCCAGGGCTTGTTGTTACTTGATCCAGTCCTTTATGGCAGTTGGGTCTTCCAGACCGGAATAGTCATGTAAATCAAAGTGGCGACGGATGCGTTCACTCCACGCAGAGCCCGTATTTCCAACCAGCTGCAAATTCCACCACAGACGATGCCATTGTAGATTAATGGAAGCCATGGTAAATGTTGAGCCAGTGTTGTAAAGTCTAAACCCCAATCACTAGAACTGGTGCATAGGTTGCATATCTCCCAGAAAAAGCTGAGGACAGATAATGCGGCCGACTGAATGGCATTTAAACACTGTTCAGAAGTCATTTTGTTAGTCCACATAGTTGCTAGCAGAATCATTGGCGCTCCCACAAGTTCAAGCTCGCTCGTTTGTGTCGGGGAGAGTAATGGAATCGGCTCATTACATTCGCCATGTCCATTTACATTTACTTTACTTTATGCATAGGCAGGCTTTGGGCCCTTTTTTATTCATTATTTGACATTTAGACTATATGGTTGGCCTTGGGCCCGATTATTGACATTTAGACCATATTATTGGCCTTGGGCCCTATGATTCACTATATTGGTTATTTGGTCATATTACTGAGAGTGGGAGCCTTCTTGGAGGGCGCACTATTTTCCCTCTCAGTTTGGCCCTAGCCACTGGAAGCTTCCTTTTAGGGCTTTCTCTTGGCTATAAGTAGGGATTCTGTGTCATTTGTTACTTGGCTTATGATATGATCTCCTTCTTTATTCTCTTTAAGCTTTCTCTCTCCTGCTTTCTAGGGTTAAGTCTTGCTTATGTGATGCTTTCATAGACTAAATCTAGATCAGCCGTGGCTACGTTCATAACTCTTTGCAACTTAGTTTTTCACTATTATATACAAGAAGACTAAACCTTGAAACTTCAAAGAAGTGCAAAGCAATGATTTGACAAAGAGCATCAATTTTGTAGCTCGTAGCTCTCTTTTTCTCATGTTTAGGTTTAGGTGAGTTTCTACAATATGTGCGTGACATGGATCTCCTCTTTCTTTTGAGTGAATAGTACAAAGATTTTTGAAGTTCACTTCATTTCTACAAAATTGGACTTAAAAGGAATGAAGAATAAAGTTTGTAGAAGTGGAGGATTATATAAGCTTCACATATTTGAGAGAGAAGTTTCAGATAATTTGTCCCTTGATAAATTAGTTCAATCCATTTATAGCAAGAGGTTGTATCATAGATGGCCCAGATGTTTGACATGTAGTGTGCCTTCGTCATAATGTGCATGATTGAATAGTAGACTAGAAATTCATATTCACATCATCATTGCAAATTGAACGTATCATCCATTATCACTCATTATGGGGTATGCAATGTTAGAAGAAGAAACATCAAAAGAAAAGCTTTTTCAACTTCTCTCCACCAAAAGCATCGTATACAAGTACATCCAAGTATGCAATATCTAGTGAGAGCATACGAATCCAAGAACATAAAAGATGAATGTCTCCAAGAACATAAGAGATGGCCAGCCCTTACACATGATATGTGTCTAAATGAAATCTAGGTTCTCTAGCTTTTGAAAAGACTAGATCTAATGCGGTCATGCTCCCTTTGACAATAGGTATACATAAAAAAAGAAGACATATGCATGTATATTTTGGAAAGATTTAGACATTACAAAAGAAATGAGAAATGTCTACTTGTTAGCCATTGGGAGGGCACCAGGTTGTCTATCTTTTGTAAGTTGGATAGGCATGCTAAGCTCCCTTTGACAATAGATATACATTAACAAGAATACATATGCATGAACATTTTGGAAAAACTAGACATTAAAAAAGAAAATAGAAATTCTACTTGTTAGCCATTGGAAGGGTATGAAATGTAAATGCATATATTATCTATCTTAGTGATTTGCATTTGAGTATGTGGAACACCTACATCTCTAAGGGTGAGAGATCAACTATAGAAGAGGTGGTAGTATCCTTATTTGATAGTAATATAGTAGGCACCAAAATAATGATGTTCCACTTTCTCTACCCCAAAATTAGTATAGATTTGATGTTCTTCGCACACAAAGTACAAATTTGATGTTTGTTGTGTACCTGCCTCAAGCAATATGTTCCCCACTCTCTACCTTGGACATAGTACAACCTATACCACTTTGATGTTTCTCAATTTTGCCTATCTTAATATGTACATGGTATGAGGAGATTGTAAGTTAACTCGTCGTAAATTGAAGATTGTGACATAGAGCTCTAAGATAGCCAATTACCACAATAGTAACCTTTGTTTTACATTGTAAAAAGTGTTGCTTGTAGAAATCCATCTTAGTGGGCCACGCCACACTTGTCTAATGTATATGGTATAAAGATGTCAAAATGCATGGTGATCTTCCCAAGGAAGATTCTAAGAGAGAGGCCTGATGATGTAACTTGTCATGTGGTGTCATTGATGTCTCAATTGTGTCAAAGATGTGAGTGCATACTATGTATATCATGAATGACGTGTTACAGTCCCCTAATATATGTATCGTTTAGAATAACAATAATCTATATGTTGCTTTCTAAGTGTAGAGGGGGAGACAATAAACTCCACTAACATGATATAGTGCAAAATTGAAGCCTTTCCATTGATAACCTGGATACATAGAGTTTGGATATTTGTGCCCAATTTCTATTCATAAGCATTATAGATTGTGCTTTTTGAGGCACACAACACTTTAGGGGTGACCAATGGACTGAAAAGTTGGCACGTCTTAACTTTGAATCTTCACAAAACACCTTGGCTGGAATGCATTATCGTGGGCCATTATTTACACAAGGAAGTGTTGACAATAGTGTTCCCTCTTCCGAAGGATGCAAATATTGAGGGCATCAATGCTATATATAATGCATGATTTCTCATATTCATTGTAGCAAGAAAAGCTATTTTGAATGGTGGAAATATTTAAACCATTACTTTGGAAGATAACCTTCAGAACTCTGAAATATTGTCCGTACTTGTTGAATGTCTTGATGCTGTTTTTTTTAGTAATGTCAATTTTCTAGCTATAATCAATACTCGCCCTTGTGAACAAAATTTTGTGTTTAGGTATCCATAGTCTTTTAGTATTTATTCACTTTTTCTTGATGAATACAAGTAAGATTTTTCTATGAAAAATTAAACCAGATAATAGTATCAAGAAAAATTCTTTCGTGCTCTTCAAATTCTAATAAGATGACATCATCATCATCATCATCATCATCATCATCATAATGGAGTTATTATCAACCAACATATACACCTCTGTGGTTTGTGTTAAAGGCTTGGAGGATGCTGACATCATGGGATTCATGTTGATCAATATATACACTTAGTAGGTTCGTATAAAAGACTTGGAAGTTGGTTACATATGTCACTTTTTTAATTCTCTTGCATTGTTGATTTTGAATGAGGAAGAATGCTTCCCCACTCTTTAAATATGAGAGCAAGGAGAAAAAAAAATTTGTCTCCCTCAAATGAGGGCGGCAATGGGCAAACTTACAAAGTTCAATAAGTTTTAAAAAAAAAAATGGTGGGTAGAGCATGTGATTATTAGGAACATGAAAGGATTATCAAGAGCCATGGGAAAAAACAATTGCATGGCAGCATTGCTTGTCGGCAAGCAATGTTGCGAGGCATTTGTTTTTTTTGCCTCGCTTGGACTTACAAAGAGCTCTTCGGTTGCCTTCAACCTGTTTGGCTACCAACCCTTTTGATATTGCTGCTTGGCACACCTTTTTACTCTTTCGCCTTTGGTGTTTGCCTCTTTCTCCTAGAGGTGACGAAGTAGGTCATCGAGAAACTCGTAACAGAATTCGGCGTTTCATGTCATGTGATTTAAAAAATTTACAGGAAGAGCTTTTTCTTCGTTGCACTGCACTTGCGCTAAGCATGAGTTTGTTTCTATCTCGGACTCTGCATCCATTCCTATTCATAGTCGTCTATGTCGTTGTGTTTTGCTTGGGCAAGCTGGTGAATATTCTCGTGCATCACGTGCCCTCGCTCCTTCAGTTACAACAATGCCTTCTTTTAATCTATTTAGACACTGAATGGCTTCATCCCTATGCCAATGATACTCTCCCTTTGTTTGTAGAAGACTTTTAGCCTGACTCTAATCTCCAACTGACAGAGGTTCATTTTATCAAAGCTTTTCTTCGCAGTCCTCATCTCTCAAATGGTGGGCCTTCAAGGATGGTCATTGAACACCTACTATTGGCTTTGATCTTCTTATCAAGGTGTGCTCCTTCATTGCTTGTGAACAGATTCCTCTTATAGTTGCTCATCTTTTAGGTGTCGCTCATCTTTTAGCTTTGAATAAATCCTCTGGTAGTGTGCATCCAATTGCAATAGGTGAATGTTTCTATAGGTTGGTTGCAAGGGCACTTTTTTTTCAGTTTCAGCCGGAAGCCTTTCATGCTCATCTTTTTCCATTTCAGTTTGGGTGTGCTAATGCTGGTGGTTGTGAGATTGTCGTTCATGCTTTACGAGCTATTTTGGATCTTCATCCTGACTGGGTAGTCTTACAAGTTGATGTTGCGAATGCTTTCAACTCTGTTTGTGCATTGCATGCTATTGCTACGACTTTTTCCTCCTGTTTATTCCCCTCCATTTCAGATGATACACATATTGTGGGACCTGCTAGTTACGTCATCCCAATTTTTTTGCAATTTTCAGAGCAATTTTCCTCTCTTGGGCTTAATGTGAACAGGTCTAAGTGTGTAGCTTGGTGTCCAAAAGGCCTTCCAATTGATTTCTCCTTCCCTGTATGATTCATTACTCCTAAGCATGGCATTAAGGCAGTTGGTGTTCCCATCGGTTCTCTTGGGTATGTTATTTCATTTATGTGAGATTCTCTAGAAGAATTTACTCGTCATCCTGATATGTTGCCAAAGTTTGGAAACTCTCAGGTTGATTTTGGAATTCTCACTCAGTGCTTTGCCCAACGTCTTGGCTATCTTCTGTGTTGTGTTTCTCCTTTACATGGCGTATTATCATTACCTAGAGATTTTGATGATACTTTGCTGGGCGTATTTGGTCAAATTTTAGGGCCATGCATCTTTAACACTTGTGAATCTCAATTTTCTAGGCACAAATTTCTCTTCTTGCTTTCTCGAGTGGTGTTGGTCTAGTATCTACCGCGTGCAATGCTCTAGCTACTTTTCTAGAGAGTTGGGCTCTTGTTGCCTCTGCACTAGTTTCCAGGTTTCAACAAGATAACAAGCCTCTTCTTCTTGATTCGGTGGCTCATGTGGAAACCGACAATTTTCCTTTTCAAAACGCTTTTCGCACTACCAGAGATTTACTTCCACCACTAGTGTAGTCTTTTATGTCTCCCTTTGAATATTTGGTGGCAAATCAGCGATTGGTGTCTCAAAAGACTCTTATGGATCATCTTCACTCCTTATGATTTCCCCGAAACCACCGAACTAAAGTTTTTCCGCGAATCCTCTCTGGAATTCACCTACAACGATCGTTCTAATCTTCCCCAAAGCTTCGATCGAAGGAACTTTGTTGTCTCCTGCCATCCGGACTGCCGATACCTCGTATGGAGTTCTATCTCCTGAGATGCTCTGAGTGCTATTTCTCCAGGTGAAAGGTGTTATCCCATAGCTCCACCAGATCGTGCATACTTGCAACACCTGACGCTCTGATACCAAGTTGAAATTCTGATAGAATCTAGTGCAGTATGCAGATCACATCACACAATTACCATAGCCACTCCTCACAAGCTCTCAAAGATGGCACAACAAAAGTTGATAGATTACATAGAAACACTGTACCTATAGAGTATTCACAAACTGCATGAAAAGGCAGGTGTCCTAAAATTGGCCAACAAACTAAGGTCAGGCCCAATATGGCCAAATTCGACCGACAAACTTGGGACATGCTTCCAAGTATAGCAAGTACTGTAAATGACTCTGTACAGGCTAATTTTTCCTACATGTGGCTACTCGGCTAACCCAAGTAGTCGGCTACGGGACGAGTGCCCGACTGATATAACGATTGTGGGTCACGTCCCGATCACTACTGAAAACAATAAACTGACTAACTGTACATTTATTACAGTATCACATTTTAAGCTTATATTAATGAATCAAATCAAAACTGATTTCTAACTAACATTCCTTCCTTCCGAGTGCGAGAACCTTTATTAAACTATCATAGGATTTATAGCAATCAAAATCAAAGTTACCTTTATCCTAAGTCTGCTATCCTACTTCTAGAGATTAAATTCTTTTGTAGACCATGGAAGTAAAGTACATTAGGATGGACTTTGATTTTCTATTTTACAAATGGAGCTCTATGGTATCTTCACCAATGATACGGTGAGCACCATCATTACCTACTAGTTGAATGAATCTGTTGGTGACATTCGTTTGATAATGTTGGAACCATTCGCCTATTGGTGACATTCGCCTAATATTGTTGAAATCATTCTTTGTGAAAGATCATGTGTTGTATAGCTCCAGATTTTAGGTACCATGAATTGTCCCTAGTCTGATTTTGCCATGAAGGCAGATTGATCATCCTCGATTCACTTGTGTTGCCTCTATCACATCTGCTTGTTGTTGATCTGCATGCTTCTACCATTGTTTCTTTCATTTCAAGATTCTGTAATCTTGCATATCATGGTTGGTTTATTTGTAGTACTTGTAGTACATTTTGATTTTTGAACTTGAGGAAAATGTCTGCTCATTCATTTGCTACCAATTCTAATGGTTCTTCTTTTCAATCTTTTTTTTGCTTTTGCTTCTTAAAGCCTTTCTTTGAGAAGAAGGCTTGAGTTTTATGAACTGGTATTGGTTGTTGAATCTCTTCTTATGGCTTCTTCTTGAAGTAGTTTTATTACAACTCTTGTAAGAGTTATTTTGGCTTGCGTAGCTTTTCATACTATTCACCATTCCATAGTAATGCCTTATAATTTATGAGAGCAAATTGGCAATCTTGAGCTTTTCACTATTTGTCTTGTGTTTGTGTTTGTGTTTGTATTGCAATCAAAACTTGACTACTATAATTCTTTGATAATAGGCCGTATCGGAGGCCGTACCACACGTGTTTGGGGTCGGATTTGCATATTTGATCATTCTACTTGATTGCTTTTGGTTGTAGAATCCAAGTTTGCTAATCTAGATCAAGATTTGGTGACTAGTTTTGCATTGGATAGGTGTGTCAATCAATCACTGATCACTCTTGGAGCTTTAAGTAGGCTCATTTATGGTCCTTTGTATTGTATTTTCAACAACAATAACCTGCTCTAACACCATTTCAGAAGATAAACATGGAGGATAGACTTGAGGGTTTCACATGGAGAATGAAAACTTTTATACCTTGTTCTAAACGATTAGAGAGGAAATACATTGACGATAGAAAGATACAATGATGGATGGTAATATTACACTTTGTCTCTGGCGCTTCACAACAAGCTCCGCACATAATGACAAGAAATCATTAAATTTCTTATGAAGACATCCATATGTTTCCAAAGCAAAGGGTTTGAATTCTTCACCAGATGCACAATCGTTATAATCTCTCTCTTTCTCTTGAGTTGTCTGAGATGCAGCAGCCCCTTGCGTGGTGGAAGAACGACGAAGAAGGTCCTGTCGAGAGGGATCAACAATAACGACATCTCCAAGAGTGCGAATTCTCTCACATGAGAGAACAAGGTCAACATGTCGACAAGATGATTGCCCAGATGGCCCTGGCAAAATGTGTGTATGCTCTCAAACAACATGGAAGCCACTATCATGAGCAATGGCTGCAAGAACATCACGAATGGAATCATGTGACACTATTCACCATCTGAGGGGCACCGAATAAGGGGAGTATTCAGAGAATCCAGAACATGCCCACATGAACACTTAGAAAGCCCACTTAACATTGGATGTGGAAGTCCCAACCTAGTACAAAAAAAGGACAGTGATGAACAAGTCAGAGGAAAGTTGCAATAGTGAAAGCTAGGCGTGCAACTAACTAAGCCTCTGCATCTGGACCAGCACATGAAAGAAGACGAGCTTGAATTGCATTGGAAGGAGAATCACTGATAAGTTGAGTAAAGGAAAGTGATGGCTTCATGATTCACTGTGTGGACAGTCGTTTGGCGCAACAAGGCTTGCAAAGGGTCTACAAAGAGCAGTGGATGACATCCATAGCAATTTACAGGATCAAATTTGGTTGAAAACGGAGAAAATTTGGAAAATTTTCAGTTTCGTGGGGTGTTCACGGATTTTTGAGAAAATCAGCTTGTTTGCAATCAATACCGCATCAATTGGAGAACTGTAAATTGAATTAGATCACTGGAGTAGGGCGGCCTCAGTGGTGTAGGAAGCTGCAAGAAGAACCATTGGAAAATGTGGTGAAAGGCCCAAGAAATCTCTCTCTCGCACATGGCTAGGGTTTATAGGTGAAAAATCAGTGTTCTTTAGCTGTGGTTGACATATTTCAGACCTGTAAAGGGCTGATAGTGGGCGCCCTAATGCTGCCAAGACGATCTCCAGTGGCCGTGGACAGTCGTGGAGAGGCAAGGGAACTGGATCAGATCCAAGGAGGGCGGCCAAAACCCTAGCTATGGTGATGGTGAAGAAAGAAAGCAAAGAGAGAGAGGAGGAGCTCATGGCTCAGCTCGCACGGGTCAAACAAGATGATCTCATAGCACTCCTAAGTGTCCAACGCATGAAAGGGATGAAATCAACATGCAGGAATGTACATAATTGTCGGATTATGGTCCACGTTGATCAACGATGGAGATCGCGAGCTGGAGGACAAAGCAGGGCCGTTGGATGGGAACAAGCCATTAGATTGGCTTGAAGAGGGCCATGAAAGGTTGAAGGGCACATGGGCCTTCAACTTCTTTAAAAATTTTTACTTGGAAACTCATTGAAGGGACCCGAAGTCCAGAAAGGACTTCACTTTATTAAAAATCTTCATTATGAAAAATCAGTTCAATTTTGCAAGGCATACTGGTTTGGGGCCTATCTTTGGCTAGAAGGCCACTTTTTTGGCCATCCTTGGGCCAAAATGACCCCTGAAACTGGATGCTCAGAGCCAACGGACAGAGCAACGTCATAGAGTAGGGAGAAACGTGTTTCGAGCTATTTTCGTAATTCCATCGAGCGGAGTGTAGGTGACCTAGTGATGGGCTACACTCGCTATTTGGGTACCGTAGGGCCAAATTTGGGGCAATTTTTGGCTTGTGAAACCTGCTAGAGGGTGGTACAATGAGGCATAATCACTTCTAAATCATTATTACTTACTTCTAATAGGGTAACAAGGTGTTTGGAAGCAGTCAATGTGGTATGGGGGCGAATGGCAGCAGAATTGTGGGAGAAAGCTAGTATTGGTGACGAAAGTGCAGTTTGGCGACGTGACTACTCATCATTGGTGACAATTTTGAGAGGGAAAGCAATCACAGGTGAGAGGTAAGCATGGTATGCCGGTTACAGGTGAAAAATTCTTGTGATCAAGTTCAACTCTTGGGGTTAGAACCGACCAACGTTAGGTGGCATTTTGGGGAAACACTCTCACATGCATGATCGGTGATGGTATTGTCAAGTCAGGTGATAGCTGCATTGACACATGCATCTGTAGCTTGGAAATTTCTCGTTCAGAGAGAAATATGAGCTAGCTAGGAGGTACACACACTTTGGCGGTCACAGGTGATGGAAGTGCGAGGTGGTGCCAGTTGGAAGCCATTGGGCAAGATAGCGGACTTGCATTGGACGAGCTGTGTGTGGGCCAAGTGGAGAATGAAGAACGGTTCAATAATCACGCTTTGGATATTCTTGATGAGTGGTGAGTGTGATGATTTTTCATTTTTTGCAGTTGGTAAGTCATATCAGATCAAGTCATTGTAGTTGTAGAGCAGTGTATCAGGTTTGTTATCGAAGAGATACACTTCAACTATCTATTCTGGGTAAGTCAAGTCAATTTGCCATATCATGATTGCATCAGGGATGCAAATTCCAGTGATGACAGGGTGCAGATCGTTTGGTTTGGGCCATGGAAGATCTCACAGGTTCATGTGGAGGAATATTGGCATGCACAATCATGTGAGAGACTTGATGGTGGCTTTCGAGTTCACATCTCAGTGCATTCTCAGGGAGTAGTTTGGAACCATTCATAGGAGCATCTTGGAGCTAGCTTGGGAGAATACAGGTGGGCACTATAGGGTAGATGCTCAGATCTTTGTGATCAGAGATGGCATTGGGATACCTGGTAGGGATAGCACTGCAGGATGGCATGGGATGATCATCAGGGAGTAGCTATTTCATATTGGACTTGAGTCATTAACATGGACAAGACTTACAGGGGTGATTCATGATGGAATCAGGAAGCTACAGACGTAAATGGACAAAGCATGAAGCTTTGGGAGCCAGCTCTAGGATGGAGAGTTGATGGAGATCGCATGGGGTGTGATCAGAGGGCAAGCACTGTGGTGAGTGTCTTGTTAGCAATCTACTGGAGGGGACACTGATGGTGAGGACTTCATGGTGTGCTCATTAGGGAGTACAGGTTGGCATTACAGCAAGGGGCCAGTTTTGGACATTGGCATCGATGGGGAGGCATCTACCTTTACGGGCGTGGTTAAGCTACCTATAGCTTTCATGCAGTTGGCTGTATTTGTAGGAGTCTAGGCTTGGCATAGGTGTTGGAATTTCCATGGTGCAGATTCTCAGGTGGTGAGATCATGAGAAAGCCTAGAGGGAGTCACTCAGAGCCATATAGCTCAGTTCGATCAGGGAGACAGTGGTCTCAGGATTCCATGAGTGACGACTCAGAGACAAGCTTGCATTGGCATGGTGTCGGGTGGCACATAGCCAGGGAGAACGAGCAGATGCTAGGAGCCAAGTGGAGCAAGTGATGCTTTGGAATTCGGCTTTTCTAGCAGGATGGTGACTAGAATCGCAGACATCAGGTGAGCATAGTATGTGGATGACGAGTCCATTGGGGTGGCACTAAGGGAGATGCTATTGTTGCTCAGTTATGACATGTCATTTGATGTATGGACGATGTTCTTTAGCTGGTGCATCATGTGGTGACCTAGGGACGAGTCATGCCTACTTGGAGGTTGGTGACATGGAGTGTACCTGGTGTGGTACATATCCTGAGGGCATGGAGTGCATTACGAGGTGATGTGGATCCAACATGCCCATGGTTGTGAGCCGAATGGGATGGAGATGGTTGATCAGGGAGTGACAACGGATACTTTGGCGAGTGATCAAGTGAGCTGCAAGTTATATGCACAGTGATCTCCAAGTTGGCGTCACATGTTGTCTGTCATCCATCTTTATTTGGTAAGCAGGATGCAGTTTTTGGTTAGATCCAGTTGGAGTCTAGTTGCGCTACAGGTGGACAGATTCTTGGGGAGCTATCAGCAGATAATGGATACTTGGTGATCAGATGGTACAGGGTACATGGTTCTGGAGCTATCCTACATGATATGCTATAGATCGTGGGTGAGTTGTTCATCACGATAGTGGATCTAGTTTGCATTTGCTTTGGCTTGGACGTTGTGATGGATGTTGTGGGGAGATAGGCTCCTCGGTGGGAGTCCTATGTACTAGTCAAATCAGAGTTGGCAACGTCAAGCATGGGAAGTTGAGCCTACATGGGATGTAGGAGAGGCAAATCATCATCAGTATCTCTGGGAGATGGGTGAGCTACTCAGGTATAGCCTATGGTGAGATTTGTGTACATTCATTCAGTAAGTTCTTGGTAGACTCTTGTGCTTGGAGCATGGAGAATGGATGGGGATCAACTTTCAAGGCTTATTGGACAGGATGTCAAGGCAAAGCGGCTTGGAGCATGGCTTTGTTTGGGAGATACATCAGAGATGAGGCTTGGAGCGCTCATTGGTTCGAGATGGTTGATTTTGGATGATGTATGAGGACATCTATGTGATATGCTTGGACGTGAGGGCATCTTGGTACAGGTGCAGGCCATGGTTAAGGACCTGATTTGGAGACCAGTGGTGTAGCAGCGGATCTACAGGTGGCACATGTGTTGGTACGATAGGATACCACTTATGGGCAGACCTTGGTCATGTATTTGACGCTTTATCATTCGTGTTGGTTTGCATGAATGTGTGCTTGCATGTTACCTTGTCATGAGGGTCTAGATCTGAGTCGGAGTTGTATGTGGTTGTGCATTTGCTACGTCATGAACAAAGTACTCATTTGATATGCTCTTTGACTTGTCATTATGTCTACCAGCTATTTATCTGGTGAGTGTATAGCCTTATGGTGGCAGTAAGATTTCCTCAGGTTGAGCCTCAGTCGCTCATGTATGTCAGCTTTACAGGTCTGTGCTTGTAAGTTTCTAATAGGATGTCAGCCTAGCTAGATGGAGGATGTAAGTCTCATGGTGGCAGTGAGATTTCCTCAGTTTCAGCCATGTCGCTCATGTGGTCCACTTGTGTTCAAGTTGTATGGGGACGAGTCAGTCGGTCAAGAGTATGGTAGACTCTCTGTATGAGCATTGTGTTTGCATGATACTCTATGAGTCAAACTTGGTGGTTTGTTGGTGTGCTTGAGTGTGAGTCAAGTACAGAATAGCAGGACATGCATGACATCTTCTGGACACTCCAGACATTGCTATAAATTATTGTTTTTCACTCTTATCACATTTGAGCTTAAGGGAGAGAGTTAGAAATCAATTTTGATCTAATTCATTATTATAAGCTTCAACTATGATACTGTAATAAATGTACAGTTAGTCAGTTTACTGTTTTCAGTAGTGATCGGGACGTGACCCACAATTGTTATATCAGTCGGCACTTGTCCCGTAGCCGGCTACTTGGGTTAGCCGAGTAGCCACACGTAGGAAAAAATAGCCTTTATAGAGTCATTTACAATACTTGCTATACTTGGGGGCATGTCCCAAGTTTCTCAGTCGAATTTGGCCATATTGGGCCTGCGACCTTAGTTTGACAGGTGGTAGGCCAATTTTAGGACACCTGCCTTTTCATGCAGTTTGTGAATACTCTATATGTATAGTGTTTCTTTGTAATCTATTAACTTTTGTTGTGCCATCTTTGAGAGCTTGTGAGGAGTGGCTATGGTGATTGTGTGAAGTGATCTGCATACTACACTAGATTCTATCGAAATTTCAACTATGTTACCTATATAAGTTGAGTTAGATATTTACTATGACTTCTGAGCTTTGAACATTCCACCTCAATCAGTAAAAATCTACTTTGGCATTATAGACCAAATCATATTAATTACAATAGTATATTGCACATGTATAAGCAAAATCTAGTACATGACTTAGATTTCTCTAGCAATGCAAATCATTCAATATGTGAAAGGTGTACCTTAGGAAAGCATGCTAGGAAATCGAAAGCAATTTAGGAAACCTTTCAAGTCTAATCTTGTACATACTTCCAAACATTTGCTTGATATTGTGCATATTGGCATTTGTAGTCCAATGCATACTCCATATTTAAAGGAGGCAATGTATTTATTAACTTTCATAGGTGATTTCTCTAGGAGGTGTGTAGTATATTTCTTAAGCAAAAGTTTGAAACTTTCAGATTCTTTAAGATGTCCAAAGCAAATTCATAAACACAAACTGGCAAGAAGCTAAAACTTTTCTAAACATATGATGGGGGAGAATACATCTCAAATGAATTTAGCGATTAGTTTTATAGTAATGGAATCATTCATCAAATAAAAACAAGTTATTCTCTACAATCCAATGGAGTAGCAGAAAGAAAGAATAGAACATTGGTAGAATGTGCCAAAATAATATTGGCACATGCATCTCTCTCCAAAATGTTTTGGGTAGAAGTTGTTGCAACATAGCCTACATTCAGAATAGATGCATTACCAAGAGTTTAAACAATGATACTTCTGTTGAAGTTGGGACTGGACAAAGACCTTCTGTCAAAAATTTAAAAGTTTTTAGTTGCATCACTTATGCTCAAATTCAAAGATAATTATAGACTAAGTATTAAGTTTTTCTTTAATTGGTTATTCGTCAGTTAATAAATCTTATAAGCTCTATAACCCTACAACAACAAAAATATTTGTGAGTAGGATGTCATCTTCCTTGAAGACCAACTCATGAGCCTTCAAGGTAAAGACAAGATGTCAGTAGAACCTTGGAATTCTTTTCAATAGTTAACTCTAATAACAGTGAATCCAAAAAATAAGAACAAAAAAATCAAGAGCAACCATAACAAAAATGTCAACTTTTCACACATGTGAGGACACACAAATCAATGTGATTAAATTTTAGCACTCTCACTAGAATCTAGTTTGTACAACCTCCGAAATATAGATCCTCACTTCTTCCTCTCTCTTGATTACACATGTGTCAACATCAAATTTGAGATATAAACCTTTGTGAAACAATTGACCAACACTAATGAGACTTTTTGTTAGCTTGGGTACATAAAGAACACCATTGAGACACAAAGTTTTTTATGATGCTACATCAATGGAATACATCCTTTTCCTTCAATCCTACACTCAACATCATTTGCTATATAGATAGATCTCTTAGTACCCTCATATGACATGAGATTAGTGAATGAATTTCTACAACTAGACATGTGGGAACTAGCCGCACTATCAATCCACTACAATTCCTCACTCTTGAAGGGAGAAGAAAAAAACTTGACATCATCAAGGAATCCTCCCTATCACTGTCATTACCCTCACTCTCTTTCTCATTAGTAAGGTTAGCTTGCTTGAATTTGTTCTTTTTCTTGAAGCAATTTGAAGCATAGTGGCCTTTCTTGCCACATAAGAAACTCTTGATCTTTTTTTTCTTTCCCCTAGATGTTGTAGCTTGAGAGGAATTATCCTCATCTCCATCTTTGTCTTTGTCTTTGTCTTCTTGAAGTGTTTTCCTTTGCTCCTCCCCTTTGGCTTGTCCTTTGTGAAGAGAGCTTTGTCCTCTCCACCATCCTTCAATGAAAGTTTTTTGATCCTCAATAGCATGTTCTCTTGCCCTCAACAATAAGAACTTCTTGTAATGCCTCCAAGCTTGGAAGCTCCTCTTGTATTGCATAAGTTTGGACAATATTGTCAAATTCATCTCTCAATCCATTAAGGATTCCTTGCACTAACTCATTTTGATTGAGATGGTCTCCTACGCAAGCAAGCTCTCTATGAAGATATTTCGCTCTCATAACAAAATTTTAGGCACTCTCATCACTCTTTTGGTAGCTTTGAAAGATTAGATTTCTCAAAGTAAGCAATCTAGATGTGTTCTTGGCCTCATAGATGGATCTAAGGGTGTCCCAAGCCTTCTTGGATGAGGTGAAAGAGCTAATCTCCCTCAACACTTCATTGGATTTTTGGTGCAATGCAAGGAAGTCTTGCCTTCTTCTTGTATCTTTGTGCTTCTTGGAGCACTTGTGGCTCCTCCTCAAGTCCAGGCATAATATCCATCACATCTTGGCGGACCAAAATTGACTCCATCCTCACTTTCCAAATGGCATAACCGGAGGTGGTCAATCTCTCACCTTGCTCCAAGAGTAGGGAACTCGAGGAAGCCATAATCACTTCATAAATATTCAAAAACAAAAAAGGTGGTGTTGCTTCTCTCAAAATAAGGAACTACTAATGATGTCCAGTCAATTCCAAATTGAGATCTTGCAACCCCTTTGTGAGATCAATCTCACAAACAATGTCAATCTATCTCAATCTAGATGTTGCTTCTCTCCAAGGATGACGCACACCAAGATTTTGAGACAAATCCATGAGCTTCAAAACACTTGAAAAACACTCAAGGACTCCACAAACTACTCAATCACACTTGATTTTAGTGAAACTATGTGGCTGTGGCATCAAAATTCAATCTAGAACTACCCCACACCAGACAAGATTGGCAGTGAAAATCATGAGTTTTTTGATGATTTAAGCTAGATATGAGCCTAACGTGGCAAGTCCAACCAGGTTGGTTGCCCTTTCCCACCTCACTTTGAATGAAAATAACTTTCTCAAAACAAGTCTATTCTACTTGATGTCAATTGCATCGCAAACTAGACTTCACTAGCTTTCCAACAAGTTATCATGCACTAGATTTGGATCTACCTTGGAGAAACACCAACCATTCAAATTTGGGTGATCTCACACGTGTTTGAGCACTATAGTCTGTATAGTACCCATAATGGATCAAACCAATGTGTTTTTGATCACTCTTAATCCAAAAATCACTTTCATAGCTATCGAGATCCAACTACACTCTCAAATCCAAGTTCTCAAGCAAAATCTTCATCAAACTTGATGCATGCAATCCATCCTTAGGCTATCTCTGATACCATGTCAACTTTTCACACGTGTGAGGAAACACAAATCAATGTGATTGTTCTTCTAAGGAGTGTGTGATTGCACATGAATCTATCACTTGATTGCTGCTACCAATCTAACTAGACAATCTCAAGGCAAGAGCACACAGAGAATACAAGTGAATGCTCTCAAGTAGAGAGAGAATGTGGAAAAAATTCTAAGTGTTGGAGCTCACTCTCCCAAACTCTCATAGAAAAACTAAGTGGACTCAAGCACTCACACTCTCATAGAGTGGCTCGAGATCCAAGATAGGTGGAAATGTAGCTCAATGATTGGACCTCTCTAAAATCACATCTTACAAAGATTGGACCACTCTTAGATCACCACTTACAATGATTGGACCATTTTGGTACACCTCTTGAAATTATTGGTCCACATGGCAAAATTACATGATGAGGTGGTTAATCCTTACCTTCTACCATCAAGCCAAGTGTAAGCAATCTACACTAACTCGAGCTAATCAAAGTCATAATTTTGGCCAAATCACATATTTACAAATGTGTTGATATATAGTATCCCAAAAAAGGTGTTACTTCAACCTCTAATTTGAATCTAACCAATATTCCATTTATAATTTTATAGGAGGGAATAAGAGAATGCACATATGCAATATTTTTACCCTTCTCAAATCCACATTTAGAGAGTGAATTGGTTAGATCCAACAACAAATCTTGCTTCAAACTTTGTTTTTCAGTTCAGGTTTATCCGAGTTACTATAAAAAAGTTATACCCATTTTCTCATAGGATTTTATACAAGGGCATATTCCCCATGTACTATTTAAAGACATTTCTTGAAATGTTCTGAATTGTGTATCGATTTCATGTAATGCATTATACAAAAAGGATCATTTTTTCTTTTTGTAGCATATCAATCTAAGGTTATATGCAAAAGTTATTCAAGTTCAAAGAGTTTCAAAAACACTGTAGAATTCCATTAAAGCTCCCAGAATCTTTTTTTCTGTCATCCAGATTGGACATTTCATATATTCAAATTAATCATCTCATAAAGTTTTAAATGTTCCTAGATTTCTGTAGTTCATTTTCCGTCTCTTCCTACGGTTTTTGTCAAAATTTTCTGATTTCGATCTATAGCTTCCTGAATACATTATGGCTACCCAAATGGCTTCATACGAGAAACGGTATGAGGCATTTTCCTTCTTTAGTCAATGAAAACTCATGGTTAGGCTTATGAATGGTTCTCTGACATATTAAAGGTCTTCATTGGTGTCCAAGAAGGTTATGTTGATGACCCATTAAATAGATGTGTGTGTCATCTAATGGTTAACCATTGGCCATTATTATTATGGTGCATATATCAAATTTTTACTATGGTATCTTTATTACTACTGTATGTTCCAACAGTAACCTGTTTCTTGAATTGTAACAGGTTATTTGTTGAATTTTTGCCTATAAAATGTATACTAGTATGCCAAAGTTCTTACCAACAGGGCATGGCTTGCAGGGATTTGTCTTAGTAAACAAGAAGGTAAGGAGGTTTCCAATCCCCTTTGGCCTCTCACACTTAAACTCCTTAGTGAATCTTCTTCAAGTTTGATCTCAGTGATTACATAGTTCAGAACCCAATATCTTCAGCAATGCAATGTCATTCAATTGTTCCAGTCATAGGTTCAATCAACGCTCCATCATATGTTCAATCAATATAGCATTAGAACTAGCCGGGACTGCAACATAGCATGAACGGTGGGCGTTTTCACAAGGTTTACAGTCCACGTTCTCAGCATTGTGGTATATTCTTGAAAATAGTCGTGTGTGTGATACATAGGCAGCAATACACATGTAGGAATAGCAGACTCACGCCTATTCCTTGAGCTAGCTGACAACATCTATCAAAAGATGCTGAGAAGCACCGAACTCACAGATTATTTTTGCACATGTCAAGGAAACCTGCTAATCTTGTAGTGACTACCATCAACAATCGTGGAAACTGGGAACATTGTCTGGGAAAACCATAGCAGCCAGCGGACAGCAGATGTCTTCAAGATCCCGACCTTCCTATCGCTCAGAACTCCACCAGCACAATGACCGCCTTCTCTTTCTCTCCTTCGTGGCTTTACTAGCCTTCAACTGCCTTAGTTTATATAAAGCTCTATAGTATGGACGGAATAGATTATATAGTAACTATACATAGCTTGTGATGTTCATATTTATGAACATACCAAGATCTATCACCCTTATACCACGGTTCCCTAAGAGCATAATTTTAGAAACTGAAAAATATTTCATTGCCTCCAATATCTAGAGCTATTTGGTTTTATTGGAGCAATGACAATAGATTGAGATAAAAAAATCCTTCAATCTTGCATTTATTGAAGAAGCATAGAAGCGGTGAAAAATTTGTTGTAAGGTATGATGTCTAGAGGTCCTTATGCAAAATATCCAAGATTCTATGTAGGAGTCTAAATCCATCCAGTCTCCTTAGTTTTAGTGAAAATTGATTTTCCTGATTGACCGGTTATCACCGTTGTTGAGAAATGATCCAAAAACAAAAGAGACCCACTAGGTTTAAGGAAAAAACCCCTTCAAAGGCCAAAGTTGAGGAACTAAAGAAAATGTTAATGTTCTCTCTCTCTCTCTCTCTCTCTCTCTCTCTCTCTCTCTCTCTCTCTCTCTCTCTCTGTGAAAAGGCTCACGTGATCTCTCTGTTGTCATTTGTTGATCATGTTTGTCACTCAACGATTCACTGATCTATCAAAGCATAACAAGTGTCACAGAACATAAAGCATCAATCATTCACAAGTACAACTACAGTATGGAGTAAGCAAATACTAATGAATTCACAAAAGGTGTATGTCCTTTGAGGTACACATTGTCATTATATTCACATTATAAGTACATATCAAGAAATGTGTATCCGTGTCCCTTCAAGATGCGTACAGGATCCATTCCTTTTACACATGATATAGATGGTTTTCTCTAATCTTTTACACAACGTTTTCAAAATTTTATTGTAGTCAATGCCAATGGCTATGGCATGAATATATTTTGGAGATGCAAGTGATGACTGTGGTGGGAGTTGAAGCATGTCTTGGCGATTGGTAGTTTGTCAATGACAAGTCTGCGCACTAGCCAAGAAAGAACCAAGGTTTGTTTGATGATGTAAAGCATAACAATAAGTGCACAAGCCAAGTACGTCTTGCCAAGAAAGAATAAGAAATTTTGGCACATGTGAGGGGTGTTCCTCTAGCCAAGAATGAATCAAGATCTGCTCTCTATGATAAACTACAACAATAAGTGCACATGCTAGGCATGGGACCTTGGTCAAGAAAGAATGAGTATTTACTCTAGGTGGTGAACCAGAGTGGCAAGTGCACATCCCAAGGACGTTGCCCTTCCCAAGAAAGAATCACAATTTGTTGACACGTGCTAGGGGTCTCACTTTGGGCAAGAAAGAATCACGAGTCACTTTAGGTGGCAAACCAATATGGCAAGTCAACTTGCCAATTGTGTTGCCTTGGTCTAGAAAGAATGAGATGGCAAACCAAAGGTTTCGCATTTATGAAACTCAAAGCACACCACCAAATATATGAGAGTTTTGAGCTCGATCAAATGAAAATATTTTCTAGATGACAAATATTAATTGGCCCAGAATTCGCATTTGCAAATGCGTACACTTGTTGTAAGAAGTTGTGTTATAGTCCCACACGTCGCAAGAACACGTTTACAAGATCCTTGGGATTTGTCGTACCTTTGAGCAAAGAGAGAATGTTCTAGTTGCAACACACTCATGTGAGAGGCTATTTGATTTACATATGTATTCACTACTTGGAAACATTTGTTTGCTTATGGGATTAGAAAGAAAAGCCTCGCCATGTGCCGACTGGCAAAGCTCTCAAATTTCCTAGTATTGGCGACTAAACTCACATACCACTTATGCACACAACGAATGAGTGCGAATGATATGTGCCGATTATGTGTGTGTGCATATGAAGTACTTGAGTTTCACATACTAGGGGATGCTATTGCCATTGTAAATGGCATGGGGCATAATTAACTTGGCCTCAAGGGGGGCTAAAGTGTGACAAGAGATTGAGACTTCCATGCTTTGTTGGCTCCATTTCCCCAATAGAATAGAATAGATTTACACAATGGGACATGAGAGGGACCAGTGTGAAAAGGGCCTCGGGACTTAGAGGCTTTTTCTGGTCCTTTTCTGGTGTAGCATATATTGACATAGACATGCGAGAGAGCATAGTGTGAAAAGGGCTTTTTGCTTCGAGGCTCTTTTGCCTCCGTCTCTAATAATGTAGCGTGGATGAGCTTTGGTCAAAGCGAAGAGGGATCCATGCAGCGAGAGAGAGAGAGAGAGAGAGAGAGAGAGAAAGAGAGAGAGACTCTGTCTATGGCGTCGTCTTCTCACAAACGCTATAATATCTTTTGCCTTCCCACGCCAGGCTCGTAAGCACGCCAGATCTCATTGCTCTGGATGCCTTGCATTCAACGGCAATCGTTTGAGTTTTCGAGTAATAGTTTGCGTTTTGATCGAAAGCCACTTGTTATGAAGGTCTGCTGCTGCCTCTCTCCGGGTGTACTTTCCAAAGGATTTAGCTCTCAGCCATGCATTAGAGGTTGGAAGGGCTTCACTAGCTCGGTTTTGGAGGCTGGAAGCTAAAGATAGTCATATTATTGCTTTGATTATCACGTAAATTAGGCATTATATGAATAGACGCGAGCCGACGGTGGTTTGGTTTTTCCTTGGATGAGAGATCCTTACGTTGTCTTCAAGTCTTGTTGGAACACTGGTAGGGATTCTGGCTCACAGCCAAACTAAGGAGCGATAATGAGTTCATATGCGGAAATTGTTTGGACGTGAAGCGATGAAAAATGTCGAGGGAGGTGCCACGATGGACCTGAGGCTACTTGCGACTTAGTTTTGTGAAATAACTTTCAGGTTGATATCGTCAGTCCTGCGACATTGGACAACAGGATTTTGATTTCCAAATCTGCTACTATGATTGTAATATCTGTTAGTAGTTGCAGATCGGGCTTGAATTTTGATTCCGTATAAAGTTGGCTGAATATCATAATGTTTGGTCTTTAAAAATTCATGTTCTTTTGCAGGTAGAGAGAGCTTCTCGATTAACTTCGAGCTGCAGAAATTAATAATGAACCTTTCGGGATCATAAATCTACTACACGTTTCTAAACGCTTTAGGTATGTATGTCATTTAAAGAATAATACTGCGTTTGCTGCTTATTTGAGAATTATGTATTAGGTGTACTGATCCTTGCGCTGGACGCTAATTATCAAATTTGTTCACAAGTTCGTTGTTCTTGTACAAAAATCAACGTTTAATTTTCGAAAAGGTTGATGAATGATAACAATTTTATTCACGACTTTTTTCAACAAGTAGATAGTGTTTGAGATCCATTTGTAGATCTTATTTTTCTCTAGTATCCTATTAGCATAGTATTATGGAGTAAATCAGTTGAGTCGAGTCTACTTTCCACAATTTCTTTTCCATTTGACGCAGCCTTGAACTGAGAGTGCATGGTGACATGGTGCACTTATTATCAATTGTTGTATGACAAGGGAGGGCCTTCAAAGGCCTTTAAACTCTGCAGACTACGGAACTTTCTGTTTAGAAATAATTGATGTTGCCGTTATTTTTGGGGAATGAAATTATTGAAATGATCCCATCCTCATTCGTGATGTTTCAATGATGTCTTCCATTAACTAAGAATGCATGGCGAGATGGCATACTCGTAATACGTAACATAAATTTTCAGAATGGAGGGATATTTGAGATCTTCCAATCATAGAACAAGTAGAAATTGGAATGTGACGACTACTTAAATTATAACACCCTTCTACTTACAAAAGTTAAAACGGAGGACTTTACGTTCTGAGCGTATAGTATGTCAACTACGTGAAAGAGTTTATTTTCATTAAGATGCTGTTATTTTGAAGTTGGATAGCGTCCAACTTTTGGGATCTATAGCGTGGTAAGGTGGCTATGTGGGCCAAGTTTTGACTATGAACTATGCTCCCACCGTGATTTCTATCAAACAATAAACTGACTTGAAGCTTTAAAAGTTGCTTCAACACAAGCGATGGAAACGAGAAAGCAGAGTAAATTAGTTTCTGGTTGCTTTTCAGCCGGAAATAGTTGCAGTGAGGATGTAGTTAATGGTGGAGTTTTTATCCAAATACCAGATATATCTTCTCGTTTTTATTCTTTTAGGACTGAAGCACAGCAGACCAGTCAAGACAATGGATGTGCTTGCAAATCCTGTGAGGTTGAAGCTATTAACGGAACCAACTTCCGAATCAAATGATCTGCACTCACGTGAATATTGTGGAATATTCTGGTGTGTAGATTGGCAGCCCTGTGTTTGTCTTGGAGATGCAAATGGACCATGGTGGAACTGGTGCCAGAAAAAGGATGCGGGTCACAGAAATCATTTCTATTACGGTTGACTGAATCGTTTAATTGCAATAGAGGACCGAGAAGCTGGAACACAGCAAGATGCAGCTTGATGAGAGAAAAACCTCATATAATGTGGTCAAAGTGCACAAGGCACCTTTGGTGGCTCGTCTGACATGTCCTCTTTGTAATAACCTTTTTCGTGAGGCCACCACAATATCTGAATGTCTTCATACATGTAAGTTGTTTTATGAGAAGTTGTTTGAGGATGTGACAAATGGTAATCTGTTGAACGTAAGTGCAATCTGTGCTATTTTTGTATAGCTCTTGTTTTTAGTCCAAAAAACATTTATTTGATAAAGACTTCATAACTTTAGTTGGTACTTTCCGTTCATGAATTGAAATGTTATGTTCTGTCTAAATCATGCTCTTGGTTTTAGATTTAGCTTTGCGGAAGCGTATTAGGTGCAGAGATTAGAGCATCACAATCGACTCAGACTATCAGTCATAGAAGACAATTTAATCTACAAATAAGTTTATCTGTAAGCAGAAAGAATTTGAACATGAATAAAATGAGCATTCAATCACAATATACATGAACTAGATTACTGGAACATTGATTATTTAGTCGCGAATAGATAGAGTCTGAATGCAGTTAGAGTCGCGTCCTTCCTAAAATAATAGTCTGTACTCCTACCAGGTTGATAATGCAGTTAATGATGGAAACATTGAAGAATTGGCATCCACCCAAACCGATGATCACTACGACTTTTTTGACTCTCAAAATATTGAAAAGACTAATGGTTAGTATGTAATCCAAAAGGCATAAGCGTAAAATAATGGCATCGCTTAGTAAAGGCATGGATGATAGCAAAAAACTCTTCCTTGTGAGTGAATTAGCGGGTCTCATAAGAATGTATTCGACAAGATTCATAAGCAATAACACCAGCTGTCTTTCTAAATCATGAGATCCCTTCACTGAAATCAAACACTGTTAAAAATTCCAAACTGCTAAGAATAAGAAAAATTCTAGTTGAATCAGGTTTCCTCTTAGTGCTGCTTCTTCAAGTCTAAGCCAGGAAGAGCAATTTTTCCATGTTGTTTCCCTTTTTAGAAGACCAACCAAGTAAGCAACCTTACCACTTACTTGAATCTGGTACACAGATCATTGTGCTGTGCAAAGGCTTGAAGACTTTGAGCTTCATTTTACAACACAAAAATACATGCTTATCTGTTATATGTACTATTGCTGAAGAGTCGAGGACACAGGTTATGCATGGTTTGTTAAAAGCATGAAGGTGAGAAATGTAAAGAAGCTCTTTCCATTGAAAATCTAGTCTACTTTGGAGCGGAACAAATGTGAGCCAGTCAAAGCTTCGATGAATGGGAGAAATGGTTCAATTTTTGGGCAAATGCTGCCTTTGGAGCATATAATAATACAACACAGCTTATAGAACATGACAAACTGTAATGAAGAAACACTATGGATTTTAGGGAAACAATGCCGCCAACAATCCAAACATGTTGTCCATGCGCAGGTCTGTAGAACCTGTTGTGACCAGATTTAGATTCCTGAGATAAAGTGTCCTCAAAATTGGCATGAATTTGTGGTACTTTATCAGGTTGTAAGAGTTGGGATGGACTGTTTTCAGTGAAGGATGGACCTGAGAAAGAGGCCAAGAAACAGCTTCCAGACAGCCATCGTGAAACTTTCTAAGGATGTTGGCTACCCATGAGCTTTATTTGAAGCTTTTACCTTTAGTCACAGTATTTGATGATTCCAGTTTTATTTGAAGCATCCATTTGGCATTTTTGTCCTTCTGAATCTTATAATTCATGGCAAGCCCTTCACTCTTTTTCATAGAGCACTGAGTCCTTAGCTTATTGTTATTCAGTCTGAGTGCTATTTGGAGCCAATTATAAATTTAGGCCTGCTATTTGGGTCCAGACAATCATTTGAATGAGATCAGTCATGCCTTGGATGTTGAAATTACGTGGTTGCTCTTGAAGGCTGAGTATTTCCATCCACATCTTGGGGCCTGTACTAAGGCGCGATGTTCAAGCTACCTAGGATGATTTTCTATAGAGGAGCCGGTTTGTTCTACACCATCTTCAAGTTGAGAATAAGTTGAGGACTGTAGATCTCAACAGGCATCCAACAAAACTGCATGTGTACAATCATGGATTCTAACTGCAACATACATTGTGCCTGCACCTCAAATCTACATGCGCTGCTAACAAAGAACAAGAGAACAGAGAAATATGAAGCCGAAGGCCATGGTTGCACAATACCCTAGGCAACTTGGAAAATAGATCCAACAGATCTTCATCTTCCTACATTTGCATGCGAGAACTTATGACAAAGAGAGAGAGAGAGAGAGTCCTCTTGCTATAGTTCTTGCAATTCTGAGACATAATTAGGAACTAGAGCTCACAGAGAATAGAAGGAAAAAGCAACAGAAAAAGAGAGCCACTGATGCCCTACTATTAGTACGTGCTGAATGTGAAGCTGATCGATGGAATTTTCTCCTCATTGTTAAGCATAGATGATCAGAGCAGATGTACTCCTTCCCTTGACCACAACGTTCTCCACCCTTATCACTTGAAGACACAATGGTATGATTTGTTCTCCTTCTCCATACCCATTTACATATACAGGGGAGGAAGAAGGACGAGCAGGGATATAATTAGGGGACACAGCACCCAAATATGATCATAGAAGAGGGCATGCTAGTCTCATAACTCCAACCATGCAATTGTTTTAGCACAATGTCTAGATTTGCAAGAACAACATGCATGAAGTCATTCCATTGACAAACTGTTGTATATTCATATCTAGTCACTACGTTTGACGTTGAAACACTCCATGCTTTACTCTGATTTGATTAGTATTGGGACATGCTTTTTTCCTGGACATGTTTTACGGCGCAGACCCAAACAACAAAAGTGTCAACTATGTTCCTTGGGTGTCCCGAACCCCAATAACCCATACTTGGTAATACTTTCAATGATACAGTTTCTCGAAAGTTTAATAGTACACTTGTGTGGTTGGATCTATTGGTTCCATGATTGGACTATCCTACTTGGTAGACAGACCTTCGACCTCCTAGACACTATCAATGAGATGAGAACCGTACATCTCTTCATCTGTGTAGTTAGTCCTTTGACGACATTAAGTACTATAGTGTGTCCATTACTTACACACCCAATAGATGGGTTGGCAGTGTACATGTAGAGTCTTTCTATGTGGCAAATCATTTATAGTTAATGGCTACATGTGATAACATAGAGAAAATGCTACAGCGGTGCCGTCCTACCATATATAAACAAAAACTTATTAATCTCTTATATTGAAATGTAGACAAATAGTATTATGAAAATTATATAGGGTGTAATATTGCCCCCCCTTAAGTGTCTTTGTTCCCAAAGAAGTAATGGATAAGGAAATTATCAAAGTTTTTTTTTTTGGATTTCCCTAAATTAGATACTCAGAAGCATCTTGATTCCAAAATTTTGTCCTCTATGTTCGTAGGATATCTTCAAGCTCTTACCAAGATTAGCAGCAAATTCTTGTTTAGTATCAATAAAAATTCTACTGCTAGTCTAAACCCACATGATTCTTTCCGGTGACTAACGTGAAAAATAGTATAAATATCCATATCACCAAGCAATTGCAACTTGTACCGCACATCAGTAATCTTCCCAGAAATTTCATCAAGACCATAAAGACACGAAGTTAACTTTAGATTCTTTCATTTTGCTAGAGGTTTTTAGGCCACTCCTCTTCAAATAAGTAGTAAAGAGAATTTCTCTTATTGGCGTAGTTTGCTATCCAATCCTGGACCGTGTAGATGACCCTTGCATTTCAGTATTAAGTGCACGTGAAATATTAGACCCTGGGCCGCTTTTAACTTTATGCAATAAATTGCATACAAGTTGATTTTAAGAAGTCTTATAAACTAGTCATTAGTGTAATAGATATGCATCAATTTGAATATCAACCGCATGACTTTTATCCCAGCATTATCAACTCATAAATTCTCTTCTGTCAATTGCTTAGCTTTTGTTTCTCATAACCAAATATCATTTAGTATAATTTCTACAAACTATATCACATCAATAAAAACTGTAGTGAAATAGAAAAATGTAGAGACGTGAGAAACCAAGCAGCTCCTAGCTAACTTGACCAAATACCTCAAATAGATTGGTAATGTCAATGTCAAACCATTTTTGAATTTTGTCTCACTGCATGATCGTTCCTTGATTAGTTATTAATATAAAGGTCCTCTTTAGCTGAAAAAGACTTTGTCATTTGTAGTGTGGAAATACCATTCAGTTAAAAAACAAATAATCAGTTATATTCACTGCTTGACTGAACATTGATAGGTGAAAATCAAGGATTATTGATTATATGGTTAAGGCATCAACCTAGTCCCAAACTGAAAAAACTGTGATCAATTGTAGAAAACTACCTCATATGTGGCTCCTCTAGTTGACAAATTGAGCAACAAATTTTACCTCCAATAGGCACTTGGTCCAAATTTGTTGAAAGCTTGAAACATCAATATAGGTTAGGGATGGATATCAAGTGCTATAGACTCGTGTACCTTGTAAGTTGTTACCAAGATCTTGGGCTTGTATGTAAGTATAATAAATAGTAAATTGCTAGTTTGAATAGTAGACAATCCACTAAAAGTTCTATTGGGTGGAAGAATATCTAAATATAGTCAAATCGCAATGGTAGAACCAAGCAGCTGTTGAAAGTACAGTACTAAGGACCATAAATGAACCTACATAAAGCTCCAAGAGTGATTGATTGATTGATACACCTATCTATTGCAAAACTAGTCACAAAATCTTGATCTAGAGCAATATTGGATTCCACAATCAAGAGCAATCAAAAGCATTGATCAAACATGAATTACAAACCCACACGTGTGTGGTATGGACTCTAGTACAACATATTATCAGAGATGAAGTGGAATCGAGTTTCGATACCAAAGCATTCACAAAAACTCAAGACAAATGTGTAGAAACCTCAAGATTGCCAATGTGCTCCAAAAATTCTCTCTCCTCATTATGGAATGATGGATTGTATGTACAATAGGGCTCTTCTCGTCTCAAGTTAGGTAAAAATCCAGCATGTAATAAGGAAGATGATTGACCATTTTTGCCCTAATTTGTCAATCTTACCTAACCCTAGAGTTTTGCCAAGTTGGTGGCTAGGTTTATCAACCACCTCCATGATTCAAGGAATTTGGCCCTATAATTTAGGGATTATGACCAAACAAACCTAACTAACCCTATGAATGATATCTAACCTATCTAGGGTAGCCTACACATGTGGCAACATGGATTTACACGTGTGGGACCCACCTATGTACTAATTTACATGGTTTGATCAAGCTAGGTTTGCCAATTTTTTGACAATTTCTCACAGCAGCCAGGCATTGGTATTGGCTAATCCCAAAGAAGATGTTAGTAAGGAGTTCAGAGCTCATATTTATGACATACTAAATCCAAACATAAGGACTTACGAAACCATGTCCAAAATAAGTGCTATCTAAAGCCATTTGGAGGATCCATAGAGAGTCATCTGATTGGCATTGTGGATTCCTATCACAAGCTCATCATGCAATCATTGCAGTCTTACCAAAACTCTACTCAAAACACAATGGGAAAGAGTTTTGAGAAAAAAGATGCACCCACCCACAGTGAATTTCTCAAATATAGTAAAAGCAGCTGTAAATTAAGCTGTTACACCTAAAAAGGTGGAGAAGCAAATTTTGATAATATTTGCATAGCACAAAGAGTGAAGATGCATAAAGAACTACTCTATCCTACTTGCACAATAGTATCCACTTCAAAAGTTAGTACATTTCGAGTACATGACATCAAGAGGGAGCATATAAAACATCTCCAAAGCAACTAAAGAACTAATGAATTAATGAAGTGAAGGGTGGCTAGGAGGTACAAGAGCAGAAATAGGAGGAGGAGTGAGGAAACAAGAGGGGAATGCGAAAGGGAGGATGAGAGATGAAGCAAGACTTGGAGGATTGTTGGTCTAGATACTAGTGAGGGGCCTACCACGATCAAGAGAAGTAGGTTGAAATAATTGAACACCAAAACGAAGAGCATCACACAATCTAGCAATATAACAATCAATAAATTCAGCAAGCGGAAGGTTAGGGAAGATAAAAGAAAACTCAACAAATTTCTCATTATATTATGAAAGAGTATTTGTTTGCTTGAGTTGATGATAGTAGTACATCTAGAGACACATGGGATCAACTAGAGCTGAGTGTAACGCCTCTATGAATTCAGCTGAATTAGCCGTACTAGGAAGTTGAGATTGATGTGTATGCCACCAAGTTAGAGCACGTCTTGAAAGACAAAGTGCAACAAGCTATATCTGTTAAACAACAATACGAGGAGTCAACCAAGAGTAAGCTTCCAACTGGAAAAACCAATTATGTAGTTCATTACCATTAGAAGAACTAGAATATATTTTGAAGGGCACGTTATCACAAAAGTCAAGGGAAATATCAGAAAATTGTGTACTTTGGGATTCAGTGTCGAAAGTAGTAGAATTGGGATTAATGGCCGTGGGAAGTGGAGGAATGCAAAGGCAGATAGACGTCATTGAATCTTGCATGTAAGTCATTTGGGCTTGGATTCCTTCCAAAAGTGAAGTATTGCCAGTGATTTTGACAAGATGATCATCCAATTTAACTAGGAGGTCTCATGTAAGTTGTCTATAAAGAAGAATCTCTTTAGTAACCTTATGCCTTTCCAAAACATGATGTTTTAGGGATGGTGTAGAAGCCTCTAGAAGGATGTTGGAATCTCTAGGCAGGTTAATGGAGAGTCTTTTGATATAGGTGTCCCACTTTAGGTTCCCAATGGCTACAAAGACATCCAAATGAAAGGTCCACTATCAAATTTTGGTAAAGCATGCTCTGACATCAAATATCATCTCATAAATGGTTAACAACACCCCAATAGAACAAATATCTATACCTCACGAAAGCTCCAAATGCCTTGACCATAACCATTTCTCTCTTGATGTTGTGAATATGTAATCCTATATACTTTATGAGTTTCACTTAGATGTTCAAGTCGATTTGACATTTGTTTCTTAGAAGTTTTTAGTTGCAATAGGTTTCAGATTTGAGTATTTTGTAAAAGATTGTATCAAGTGACATTTTAGGTACTATTGAATGCTTGTATTTTGGCAGTTTGTGAGGAGTGCATACGTGAGAGGCTAAATGATGATGAGATGAATAGTTGTCCGATGTGCAACGCTTGTTTGGGTTGTCTACCTTTGGAGAAACTGAGGTACTTAATTCTGTTATTTTCACATTTTTTATTCATGTTTTGTTTAGATGTAGTTCACAATCATAAGATATCATAGTAAAGTGTGCATTTGTGGCAGCTTTGTCATAAAATTGGACCCTTGTGAGTAAAGAGTACTCATATGTCTCAAAACAATTCTTTTGGATTATGTACTTCCATATTTTACTTATGGTACTTAGTATCATAGTGCTAGTAAGTGCCATAGTGCTAGTAAGTGCCATGAACTTTTCCATATTGCTCTAGCCCTCTTTCAAGGGTTTTCACTCCAAGATTTTGACTACATAGATTGTTGCTAAGTTAGAATATATTTCAAGTATCATGGTTGTAGATAGTTCTAACCACTTTCAAGTTTTATTTGTCATCTTATTTTCCATGTATGTCAAGAAAATGATGCATTTTCCTTAAGTGTCTTCACTTTGAATAGGTTTGAAAGCCTAAATTACAATTTTGTATACTTATTATATACAACCTCATTTGAGTAGAACTAGAAGATTAGATGGCCAAAGATGAGAACCAATTTTAGTAGCATTGCTCATTCATGCTAATCGTCTCATTGACATCACCACTTACTAAAATGCTTTTTATCAGCCTCCTATATATAAGATGCACTTTGAATTTTGCTTTGATTAGCTTGACTTTTTGTAGGGAACAATATTGTATTGTAGGTTTGCTTTCTTTTGGAGTATTTAAATTGGATGCATCTTCCATCACCACTTTCAAAGTTTAGGCTTAGAAGAGATAGCTAAGTTCTCACCAAAAGCAACTATTTGCATCTCTTGGTCCAATATAGAATTCTTATTATGATCTTTCGTGGTTCCTTAAGTGAAAGCTTTGGTAAAACTAATGTTCTTTTGTTACCCTTAAAGGCTTGATTAAGATAATAGATTGTTGAGTGAGCAATTTACTACAATCATTGTTTTTCTCTATTGCTTTTCATCTTTTGTGAGTGATAATAAGATTAGTTCGCTCTTGCTCAAGAATCAGGACAATTCCAACATGGTATCAGAGCAAGGTTTGATTATGAAGTCAATGTGAGAGAGATAGTTGAGTTGGATAGTTGAAGATAAGAATCTCTAGAATAGTTTACTGTTGGATCGCTACGTCACTGCTATTGGAGTGCTACTGGATCATTCGAGGCCATATGAGCTGTTGATTTTAATGACTGCCAGAGAAAGGGACCATGTGATCACTATTACTACTGTTTTTGTTTAAAAGGGCAATAGGCATCTGTAAAAGATACAATCATTGGATTGAAGTTGAAAATTAGATCCACTGTTGCTATTTCCACAAGAAGGGGTTGTTGGCACTAATGCTATGCTATTACACAATCACAAATTTGCTATGGACATATCAGGAAGATTCACTAGAAGGAAGCAATCATGGGATAATTGATAGGTTGCATTACTGGCATGCAAGAAAGAAATTTGTTGTGACAATTGCTGCAAGAAGGTAGTCTTTAAAGGTAGGATTGCTACTAGACTTAGTTGCATGCTAAATCACTCTTTGTGCTACCACAGTTTTGTTGTAGGATTTGCGTTGTTGCAAGAAGGCTACACTCTAGTTTGATTCTATACAAGTCTACACCTTTATGGGAGGTAGATCGTTGCATGACCAATTGAAGTGTTGTAGATGGAGTTTCGTTGCAAGTAGCTTCAAAGTTGTAGATTGTTGCTCTGCTGCAGGTCCATGCGGAGCCAATGTAATTTGTCCCTCAAACTAAGAAGCTCAAGACAAAGGCATATCGTGGGAAGTTTGTTGCAAGGTGCTACGAGACCCGAGCTCTAGTAAGACATTGAGTTGCAACAAATTTGGATCAAACCATTGAGTTAATTCATTGGGACCAAGCCCCAAAGTGTTTATCAAAGCAAGATCCAATTGCATGCCAAGATCGAGAATTCAAAGTTGAGGATTGAATTTCTCAAAATCCAAGATTTTGACTTTGTTTTAAAGTTGGTTACCTACAAAGGCCAAAATTAGCGAAGGTTAGAACCAAAAGTTTGAAGAAGAACCAAACAGAGATTCAAGGTCCATCAAAAAATGGTGGCAAATTCCTAGGGTAATATGTTGGATACTTGGCAAGGCCCTCCTCATATGTAGAGGATATTTATGCCTCTCACTATGATGATTTTGATTTTGTTCTCAGATATCATGCTTTCTTTCATGCGTGGTTAGGTTTTGCTCCTTGGAGGTTTTAGTTCCTAAACTCCAGGGAGATAGATTGCTATATATGACGTAGAGGATCTAGCCCCTATGCAAACATGTGCTTGATGTTGAGGAGCTTGGTATCCAAAAAGTATAAGTTGACAGAGATGGTCCAATCACTGCATATGGTGAGCGCCTGCTGTATTTGGGAGAGCCACATTGGTATGATGAGGAATGTGGGCGGTTCCACCTTTCAAGTCTTTAGAATTGAGTCTTCTCCACACACTTTCTTTGTGATACCAATCGACAATACCTTTCCTCACATTGCCCCAAGAAATCTTGTATGGAAGCTGAAAACAAGAGACTTATTGACCTCCTATATAGCTCCTCATTTGGGTCCTCCTGGCGCGAACTCCTTCCACATGCACTTCCACCTCCTTTGATTGATCTCTATACTTGGAGACCTAAACCCAATATTGTGCCTTTCACCCATCTCACCATACCCTCTAGACCTTCAAAGTTTTCTATATTTGCAACACAAATGGTTTTTGACATAATTGATTGGCCGCAACATGACCATGTGCGTGATATAGAGGACCTTGAAGTTGAGCTTCTTAGCTAATATTTTATGCCACCCTTCTCAATACAACCATCATCTCAGGTTTTCCTTCTTCTTGCACAAATTTTATATGCCCCCTCCATAAGATTGATGATCTCATAAGGCTAGAAAAGTACCACACCATCATGATTGGACATATTGTGGCTAAGCTGTATGAATTTATCCTTAAGATAGCAGTGAATAAGGCACATCAACTAAATGGTATGGGTCAAGCGGGCTGCAGAGCACATCACTCTACATAAGACCATATTTTTGCACTCAGATTTCCTGATACCACTATGATGTCTGAGGATCAAGCCTATAAGCACACTCAAAAGGGAACACGGGAGCAGATCACCCTTCCAATTAGAAGGTTAGTATCAGCACCTAAGCTCCACCCCCAAGTGAATATAAGGGAGAGAGAGAGAGAGAGAGGAAGAAGAAGAAGAGCGTATATAAATGTCTTCATAAAAAACTATGCATAAAAAGGAACAACATAACTAAATACTACAAACTGTCAATAAGTGGGAGCATAATAAATGCTAAATGTAAAATCAATAATCTGGCACTGTTGTTGAAAGAGGATGTGATACGAGCTGTAGCATGAGGTAATATTGGTCCCGTTGCTGACGTCATCTAGGAGGGCGAGAGCTGCGTGCCCTCATGATAGGATGGGTAGTGCGAGTTGCGGCATGACTATGAGTAGTGCACTGCCTCTGATATCTGTGAGGTGGTGCATTGTCATCATCATCAAACTCAGTGTCTTGACGTGGTCGTCTCCTAGAGAAAAATGAGGTAATTTGAGCGAGCTATGATGTGGTTGATGAGCTGACTGGTACATATCATGTCGTAGCAAGAGCATCTCTCGTATGATAAGTGCAACACAGTGAGGGTCCTCATATGCAATGAACGATCGAAGTGTAGGAGGCATGTCTCTGAATAGGCAGTGGTATCTCCCTCTAATCTCATAGTTTATAGGGCATCTGAAGATGAAGTGCTCCTCCCTCTCCACCTCACGCAAAGAACATAGCTGGCATAATCTCTCCTCCCTTGGGGTACCCTGGAATCTCCCAGTCTCAATAGCCAATTGTTGTGATGATACTCTGAACTGACCCAAAGTGAAACGGAGACTGTGTGATAACAACCACCTGGAAATTGTTAGGGGGGGGGGGGGGGGGGGGCAGGGAACGCCAAGACTTCCATCAATACATGTGCAATGTAAAAGACTGAGACAAGATTTGCAAAAGAGGGGCACTGGATAAAAAAGGACAGGTTGATCAAAATAAGCTTCACCGTCAAAGAAGGGAAGACATCAGCCAGATTCCAGAGGATACAAGGATTAACCATAGGAAAAAAGAAAGAGACCAGATTCACAGCAATATCTAAAACTTCACCTAAACAAGAAAGAAGCCCAAAGCAAAGGCATTTGAACCTAGCAGGGAAGAGAGGAAGCATCAGTCGAACAGGGAGCAGAATGGACTCAACGTTGTGAATGCTGAAAAGTTTACAGAATTTGAACGTCGTAACAACAGAGTTCTTAAAACTGAAAGGGAAAGAGATGAGAAAATCAAGGGCACCCGATTTAGATCCGAAATGCAGCAGAAAACAGCTGTCACCTAGAGCTTCAAAATCCAAGGACTTGAAACGAGGAACAATGGAAGAAGAAATAAACTCATTAACAGTGGCAAGTTCAAGAAGAAGAGAGTCGAAGAAAAGGACGACTGAAGAGTCAAATAAGGACGCCTGTGAAGTCTGGCAAGAAGGAGAAAGAGAGCTTGCCATCTGAGGACTTTTTGGATTCAACAGAAATAGGGACCTTCTTCAAGCTAGCCCACTTATCTGAAGGAGGGCAGGGAGAGGGCCTGAGAGCATCAACGTAACTCAGAGTGGGAGAGATAGTGGATGGAAGAGGCTGATTTTTAGTCTATTTGAACCTTGGATTAGGGAAAATAGGTTCAAATAGACTAAAAATTCGTTCACTTCTTAACTTTTGGATTTAAAGAAGAAAGAGAAAGAATTTGCTAGTAGCTCCTACAAAACAAAGGATAGTTCTCCATTCTACATTGCTGTAAACATAGATGAAACCATTTTGGAAATTTGGTAATTGTGAATGGAAATTTGCCATCAAATTTAGCAAAGGTTCATTATGAGTGATGTTATAAAAACTAAAAGAGGAACCCAACATCTTTGAAAACTAGGATCACAATCAAGACACTCCCATGGATCAATCAACCTCTAATCCTACCTGTGATTTATCTAAACCTGATAGTGTGGCACAAGCCCTACAACTCCTCTAATCCTACCTTTGATTTATCTAAACCTGATAGTGTGGCACAAGCCCTACAACTCCTCTACCAACAAATCCAAGAAACAAACCAACAAGTACATGAAACTAATTTGAAGAATCAAGCTCTCGAATCTAAGTTGGCTAATCATCGAAAGCATGTAGTACCTCCTCCGGTTAAAGTGTATAAAGGGGAAAAGAAAGAGAGGAGTCTACAAGTAGTAAATTCATGGCTTAATGTTTGGAATAAATATTTTGTCGTGAATATATTTTTTGAAAGAGAAAAACTCTCCACCGCCACTATGTTTATGGATGGAAAAGCCTTAGTATGGTGGGAGGACTTAGTAGCCAAAGAAAAACAACCATTAACATGGGAGACAGTTATGAACGTAGCCACGGCTGATCTAGATTTAGTCTATGAAAGCATCACATAAGCAAGACTTAACCCTAGAAAGTAGGAGAGAGAAAGCTTAAAGAGACTAAAGAAGGAGATCATATCATAAGCCAAGTAACAAATGACACAGAATCCCTACTTATAGCCAAGAGGAAGCCCTAAAAGGAAGCTTCCAGTGGCTAGGGCCAAACTGAGAGGGAAAATAGTGCGCCCTCCAAGAAGGCCCCCACTCTCAGTAATATGACCAAATAACCAATATAGTGAATCATAGGGCCCAAGGCCAATAATATGGTCTAAATGTCAATAATAGGGCCCAAGGCCAACCATATAGTCTAAATGTCAAATAATGAATAAAAAAGGGCCCAAAGCCTGCCTATGCATAAAGTAAAGTAAATGGAAATGGACATGGCGAATGTAATGAGCCGAGTCCATAACTCTCCCCGACACAAAAATAAGACCCAACTGCCATAAAGGACTGGATCAAGTAACATCAAGCCCTGGAGGATCAACTGGAACAGCATTTGGTGTAGTAACAACTGGAGCAACAGCTGATGTAGAGGAATCAACAAGTGCGGCAAGAGCACGAGCCTGATCCGCAAGTGACGGTGTATGATAAAAGACATCAATAGGCTCCCATGTGGCCTCCTCAACAGGACGACCATCCCACTGGACTAGGAACTGAATCTGCCGGCGGTGTCGACTATGATGCAAACGCACCTGAAGGATAGCAGCAGGTAATAAAGGAAAGAGATCCGGTGCAGTAGGAAACTCAGCATCACGAGGAGCATCATCCTCAATAGCAGCACGTAATAAACTGACATGGAATATATCATAGGCACGTGTGGAAGCAGGAAGCTGAAGACGATATGTAACTGGACTAAGAACCTCCAATATACAATAAGGCCCATAATAACGTGGTGCAAGCTTCTCAGTAGAAGCATGGCCCTGAATAAAATGATGACGTGCAAACCGTAGGCGTAGATATACCATATCACCAACATGAAACTCAACATGACGTCGATGACGATCAACTGAAGCCTGATAACGTTGCTGGACCTGCTGCAAATGGGAACTGGCCTGGAGAATAAGCTCGCGAGCACCTGATAGAAATGAAGACAGTGTCACAGGTGTATCCTCGGGAGGAAGAGGAATACCAGGTAAAAGAGGTGCATAACCATGAGATAATAAAAATGGTGCAACGCCGGTGCTGGTACTAACAGAGCTGTTATAGCTATACTCTGCCAAACATAAGTGCTGATCCCAATCCTTCCCTGAAGTAGTAACAAAATGGCGCAAATAATCCTCAAGGATCCTGTTAAGGACCTCAGACTGCCCATCAGAAGTAGAATGATAAGCAGACCCCATAAAAAGCTGTACATCCAATATACGCATAAGCTCTGTCCAGAACAATGATGTAAACTTACTATCCCGATCAGAAAGGATAGTACGAGAAAACCCATGTAGGCGAAATATCTCTGAAAGGAACAAGCGTGCACACTGCTCTGCTGTGATAGTACTGCGGACGGGTATGAAATGTGCCTGTTTCGAGAACCTGTCAACTACCACCATACATGAATCGTGACCACGACGGGTGCGGGGAAGGCCAATGATGAAGTCCATAGAAATATCAGTCCACTGGCGGTGAGGAATAGGCCAACTCTGAAGCAAACCAGCGGACTTAGCACGGGAGTACTTATTACGTAAGCAGAAAGGACAGGTACGAATAAGTACAACAAGCTCTTTCCTAAGGGATGGCCAATAGAAATGATCCTTAAGACGAGCATAAGACTTCTGAAAACCAAAATGACCCCCAACTGGAGACGAATGAGCATCCGACAACAACTGAGAACGGATACCCAAAGAACTAGGAATACAAAGAGAACCATAATGATAAAGACGGTGGTCAACAATGGAATAAGCCTGATGAGGTGAAGACGACATAGGTGGAGCAGAACTATAAACATCACGAAAATCAAAACATGTAAGATAAGCAGATGGAAGATCATCAAACCAGGAAGGGATCGTGGCAACAAGGGTATTCAATAAAGCAGGAAGTCTAGACAATGCGTCAGCAGCAGTGTTAGCACGACCAGGACGATACAAAATAGAAAAATCAAAAGATTGTAAAAACTGCAACCAACGAAACTGACGATCACTAAGATCACGCTGGGAGAAGAGATAACGTAAGGACTGATGATCAGTAACGATATCAAAAGGAACACAGTACAGGTAATGGCGCCACTTCTTAAGAGCATAGATAATGGCAAGAAGCTCTTTCTCATGGACAGAATAACGTTGCTCATAAGAGCGTAAACGACGCGACTCATAAGCAATAATACACTGAGACTGACGAAGCAAGGCACCCAAACCAACATTACTAGCAGGTCTCAACAATAAATTTCTGATCAAACTGTGGTAAACATAGGACAGAGGCCTCCACAACAGCACGACGAAGAGTGTCAAAGGCGAACTGACAATCAGAAGTCCAAACAAAAGCACTAGACTTCTTCAAAAGGGCATGAAGAGGGGCAGCCACAGTGGCAAAGTGAGGAACAGGACGACGAAGGTGAGTAGTGAGACCAAGAAACATACGAACATGGTGGACATCTGTGGGAACAAGCCAATCAGCAATTGCCCGAACCTTATGAGGGTCCAAACGAATACGACCATCACAAATGAGAAATCCTAAAAACTCAATCTCAACAACAGCAAAGGAACACTTAGAAAGTTTAGCAAACAACTGGTGATGAACAAGCAATTGAAAAACAGATCAAAGATGTAACACATGCTCATCAAGAGTCTTACTAAAAACAAGAATATCATCAAAATAAACTAAAACACAACGACCAAGGAGAGGACGCATGATGTTATTCATCACATTCTGGAACGTAGGTGGACCATTAGTAACACCAAAAAGAAGAACACGAAACTCATACAAACCAAGATGGGTACGAAACGCAGTCTTGTGTTCGTCCGAAGGATGCATCATAATTTGGTGATAGCCGGAACGTAAGTCTATCTTAGAGAAAAGATGAGAGGTGCCTAACTGGTCAAAGAGATCATCCATGTGAGGAATAGGATACTGGTTATGGATGGTCAACTTATTGAGGGCACGATAATCAATGCAGAGGCGTTTGGAACCATCTTTCTTACTGGCAAGGAGAACAGGGGCACCAAAAGGACTGTGACTAGGAACAATAAGGCCCTGATCTAGTAAAACAGTAATCTGAAGCTCAACCTCATCACGCTCAGACTTAGACATACGGTAAGGAGGCGGGGAGGGAGGAGCAGAACCAGGACGCAAATCAATATGGTGGTTCACATCACGTAATGGTGGTAGCATCGTAGGTTCTGAAAAGACAAATGCATACTGATGTAATAAGTCAGAGATCACCTGAGGAACAGCTGCTGGAGGAGAGGTAGTCACTGGAGAATCTGCTGCAGCACGCTGAACACATAATAAAGCTGCACAATGAGCCTTAGGTAGGCTGCGGATAAACTGCTTCCCGTTGATCAGCTGGAAATCTGCCTGAGAATCAATACCAGCAAGTGAGTGGGTCACTGCATCATGAACAAATGTCAATGTCTGCTGAGCCAGGTCCAAAGTAACCGCTCCCAATGAAGCAAACCAATCAGCACCAAGGATAAGGTCATAGCGCTCCAGAGGAATGATATAAAGATCTGCCTGTCCAGAAAAATCACCAATGCGGTAGGATAATCCCTAAAACATCTGAGAACTAGGAAATGAGTGAGAACTGGCAACCTCGACTGTGAGAGGCTGTGGAGCAGGAATAGGTGAAGCGCGTATCCGGCTGAGAACATAACTGCTGATAAAGGAATGAGTGCTGCCGGTATCAACTAAAGCAATATATTCACGACCAGTAATGCGCACACGTAGCCGAATGGAGTGAGGATTGGGGCACCCTGTCCAGGTAGCATAAGCAAGCTGAGCATGGCAAGTAGCAGGAAGTAAATCAGTAGAAGGCTCAGGAGATAGATCAGGCTCATCAGATATATGAATGTAGATATCGGACTCATCTGGGGTAGTGCCCTCACGATAGAAAACAACAGTAGAAGTAGGCAGGGGCTGGCGGCAATCACGGGCAATGTGGTCAGGACTCTTACAACGAAAGCAAAGATGCTGCTGCTGAATGTCAGCGAACTCTGCAGACGTGTAACGTCGGACAAAAGCAGGACGAGGAGGCGGAGGGCGAGGAGCGGGAGAAGTAAGAGAAGAGGTCGGGACGACAGTGGATGGGGCAGATGGGGCCGGAGATGGTAGAGGTGAAAGAGATGGACGGGGTCGGGAAAAGCGAAAGGGAGCAGGATCAGGGTACTTATGCTGTAAAGTACTAGCAAGGGACATGGACTCAACAAGTGTGGGTGGACGGAAAGAAGAGACATCGTATCGTAGAGCACCACGAAGTCTAGCAATGTAGCGAGAAATAAGCTCGGTGGGCTGAAGATCTGTAAAGAGGTAGGAAAGGTCCATAAACTGATCTGTATAGGAAGAAAGATCACTAGTCTGAGTAAGACTACGAAATATATCACGCTGGCGGCTCAGCCACTGAGGGTCAATTATAGCATGACGAAGATCACGACGAAAGGTAGGCCATAACTGGAGACCGTCCCGATCAGGGTCAAGTCGGTAGACCCACCACCAAGTAGCAGCACGTCCATCTAAATGTAAGGTGGCTAACTGGATCTTCTGAGGATCAGTCTTAGGGTAAATCTGAAAATAAGTATCAAGCTTTGCAAACCAATTCTCTAACAAGTTCCCGTTAGAGGAACCAGAATAGGTGGCAAGCTGTACCTGATCACGAAAATCTCGAGCAAAATGTGGCTCAGGAGCTAGATGTCGTGGAACAGGAGTTGTAGGACGTGGAAAACCGGGTGGTGGGTTAGGTGGAAAATGAGGCCCATCGCCAAAGGAAGTAGACGAGGATGGAAGTCCAAATGGAGACCCAAATGATGAATGAACAGGAACTTTGCCAGGTCCATGTGGCTGTAAGGAATCAATCTGTGACTGCATAGTAGCAAAGCCGGTCTGTAGAGTGGTAAAACCGGTCATCATTTGGTCGAAACGACTACTGAGGAGAGTAAGAGAGTCACGCGTATCAGCAAACTGTTCATCTAAAGGTCCGGAATGACTCGCAGGTGTAGTGGGTGAGCTAGCCATGAGGAAGAAAAAGTAAGCGAGAAAAGAAATGTGCTAAACAATTGGACGAACTGAAGGAGAGGACATAAGTCGTCACAACAGGCACGCCAATGAAAAGACACAATAGAACTCGCGATGTAAGATGAACGGAAAGGACAACTAAGTAAGAAATACCTCGTAACCGCAACCGGAAGTGAGCTGAAAAATAGCGGCGATATGTCGAGGTACCGGGCAGCCTCCAAAAAAGATGCTAAGGGCCCGACAACATGGAGTAAACGGTGGGTAAAAGTATGGGAAACAATAATGGACTATGGGGCTGGAAAGGGAGCAGCCAAGGAAAGGAAGTGATAACAAAAAGGAGGTATGGGCAGCGAGGAAACAAGGCTGAAAAATCAGAGATCGCCCTTCAAGGGTAAAAGAAAGTTTGCGATAAAGACGGGGTGGGAGTGGCTTTCTAAGCATCTAGGCGTGTTCGTGTTGTCCGGGGTAGGGTTGCGAACACAGACAGCAGTGTAGGAGGGTGAGCTGAAATTGAGGCGGATGTAGGACGCCACTAGGACGCCAGCTATGGTGGAGTGTGGGCGTCCAAGAGAGGTAGTAAACGGCAACAAAAAAATTGGATCAGAGAGATGGGTTGGTAGGGCGCTAGGAGTGGCTGATGGAAGGTGGCGAATAGGGGCAGCAAAAAGTGAAAATTTTCAGCAAAGGAAGGAGCAGTAGGGCGCTTGATCAACAAGCATGAGGGCTCCCAATAGGGCAGCAAATAGGAGGCAGTAGGGCGCCCAAAATAGGGGAGGAAAAAGGCTGAAAATGCAGCAGTAGGCAGCCAGCAAGAGGGCGCTAGAAATGGGCAGCAAGTGGGCGCCTGTCCTCCTCCGATCCGTCTTGAAAATCTGCAAGACAAGTGTGGAGAAATGCTGAAGATCCGGCTGAAAAATGGTGAAGATCCAAGCTGAAGATGGGCGCCCTCCTGTGAGAGAAAAATCTGCTCAATGGAGATGTTCAGGAAAGTGCTCTGATACCAAGTTATGAACGTAGCCATGGCTGATCTAGATTTAGTCTATGAAAGCATCACATAAGCAAGACTTAACCCTAGAAAGCAGGAGAGAGAAAGCTTAAAGAGACTAAAGAAGGAGATCATATCATAAGCCAAGTAACAAATGACACAGAATCCCTACTTATAGCCAAGAGGAAGCCCTAAAAGGAAGCTTCCAGTGGCTAGGGCCAAACTGAGAGGGAAAATAGTGTGCCCTCCAAGAAGGCCCCCACTCTCAGTAATATGACCAAATAACCAATATAGTGAATCATAGGGCCCAAGGCCAATAATATGGTCTAAATGTCAATAATAGGGCCCAAGGCCAACCATATAGTCTAAATGTCAAATAATGAATAAAAAAGGGCCCAAAGCCTGCCTATGCATAAAGTAAAGTAAATGTAAATGGAAATGGCGAATGTAATGAGCTGAGTCCATAACTGAGACATTTTGCCTAGTATTCAAGGAATACTTTCTTCCTTTGTTAGATGTTATGAACATTTTCAAAAGCTTTTGGGATTGACCATGACTAAAGGCTTGATCAATTCATTCAAGATTTCCATGAGTATCTTAATCCTCTTTATAGTGAAATACCTCCAAAGATACAGATGCTCATGTTTAGTGATGGTTTACCTAAGGACTATCAAGTGGACGTTCGAAGGAACCATCCTATCACCCTAGAAGATGCTATTAGGGCTACAAATTTTTTTGATGATGCTCCTAATCCACATAAGAGTCATCACCCTAATGAGCAGAAGAAGGGTTTCTAATATAAAAGAAAGGATAAGGAAGTTACCAATGAGGCATCTTCCAATCCTAATTCTAAGAAACCCAAACACCACTTTAATAAACATCAAGGTGGCAAGGACTTAGCGGAAGCTTGAAAGAAGAATCTTTGCTTCAAGTGCAATGGAGAGGGTCACCTTGCACGAGATTGTGTCAAAAACAAAGCCTCAGGTATCATATCTCAAAGTAATAAGATGGATATTTGTTTCTTAGTTCAATGCTTTATGGACCTAATGACTTAATTTGCGTCAAGCATAAAATTGGAGAACATGTTGTTAATGTACTTTTTGACATGGGATCCACGTATAAATTTACAAATGCAAATTTGGTACAGATGCTGAACCTTCCCATCAAAAAAAGTGAGAAGAAATACTGTGTGACAATGGCGTCTGGATGTAATTCCGAACCCATGGATTATGTGGTTCCTAATGTACCATTACACATACAGGACTATGTTGAAAAACTAGAATTCCATGCCGTTAATTTGGCAAATGTGGATGTTGTTCTTGGGCAATGGCATTATGATAAGAATAAATCTTTGAAAATTGATTTTGTTGAAAAATCTTTAACTTTTATGCATGATTGTTCTTTAATAAAGATTAGTGCCAGTTTAAGTGTTGATGCTATTGGTATTAAACCTTACTCTAAGCATGCACTTAATTCTTTGATAAAGAACACAAAGTATAAAGTTTATTTATGTTTTCACAAAAATCTAAGTTGTTGCAATGATGAGACTCTTAAACTTAATGCCCTGAATATACCTAGTGAGAACACTCCCGAATTTTAAGCCTATAGTGAACTTAGGCAAGAATTCAATGATAATGTTGGTGCACCAGGATAGTGGGAAGCCAGAGACAACTGCGGAATTGAGGAGAGTAGTTAGTGAGGGAGTAAGTAGGTCAGCAGTATGGATAAGGAGTTTAGATTCAAGGTCTTCAATATCTCTTGCCTTATGGGACTTCATTCTTGTGGTGGCCGCGAGTACCATGTCAGAGGTGAAGAAGGTGAACTCGGAAGGATGAGGAGAGATAGAAGTGGGTATGGTGCATAAGCTAGTAGCATAGTCGGCCCATACGCGTAGGTCATCCATGAGAGGTGGTGGGCAGAGGTATAAACTCACGCCAAAAGGAGCTTGAAGAAGAGATGACGAGAAGGTCAACAAGATGTTTTCCTGCAGAATCATCATAGGCACGCTTTTTACAATGGAGGGTACGGTGGTATGAATGTCGGGAGGAGCGGAGGAGGTGAGGAGCATGAGTATCATGGGTGACAAGATGATGAGGAGAACGACATTCGGTATCATACCACGGTGGGTGTGGAGGGCGAGGTCATAGAGAATGTGTGGATTTGCCTTTATGGGGCTTAGAAGGGAAGGCTAGAGAAGCAGCAATGTGAAGAGAGGTGGTGAGGAAAGCAGCTTGTGCTTCAACTGTACTGTCATGGGGAAAAGAGTGGAGAAACAAAGCCAAAGACTCTTGATAGACTGGCATGTATAGAGGACTAAATGTATATCTGGAGACTGGGTGCACGAGTAAACGTGGGTGGTGAAGGTGACTGGGGGGGGGAGAGGCGACCAATAGTGAAAGAGAGGAAAGAATGATCAGAAAGGGTGGAGGGGTGATATGAAAATCAGAAATGAGAGGTATGGAGGATGGTGACCCCATGGGATAATCAATGGCACTATGTCCACCACTGTGAGGATGGCAAGTATATCTGCTTGAGTCCGGCCAACAAGTTAGGCCAACAAGCTTTATTAACGTCTTTTGGGCACTCGTGGGTGCATAAGACCAAGTAGAAAATATGTACAAGCAACAGTGGGAGCATCATCCATAGGAGGACGTGGCCGTAAAATGCTATAAACTAGCTACGAATGATTTCTGAGATACACCACTCTTGCTGGATTTTTGACTCTATACATAGTATAAAGTGTATCCCACGCACTTTTAGATGTCTTACAAGACCTAATATGAGGTAAGATGGATCTTTTCACAACAAGAGCAACCATAGAATGTGCTTGTGCATCCCTTCTATCCCACTTCTTTTGTTCTTCCGAAGATGGAGAAGATAATGTTGATGATGATGATCCACGAGGTGTAGGAGGTGCCAAAGACGGAGGCCTTTCCTCATCACCATTGACCAAATTTCACAGCCCTTTCGCAAATACAAGATTCTTTATCATGTAACTCCACAAGGAGTAGTTTGTGCCATCCAACCGATCTTCACTAAACAAAGAACCGATAGCTCTGATTCTTTAGCCATTACCTCCAACAGAATTTCAGCTTGTAGTAGATAGGAAAGAGAGCCTTTCCACAACCAAATCTACTCAAAGAATTTGCAGCAAACAAAGAGCTGAAAGTAGGAGCACAAGATGTCTTTTTGGCTCTAGTTCTAGTGCCTGAAAATATGTGGCTCTCAACAATTCTGCTGTAGACTGGTTGATATGTGCCTGTCTTTGTGTTTTGAGCAGTGAGATGAAGTAATACTTAAGGTTGTTTCCAAATTCTTGAAAATATAATGCTAGAATTTCTTAGCCAACTTACAATCGTGATGAGTGTCAATCTTGCTCATCAACCCATACAGCCAAAACAATTTTTTAATAGAAATTTTATGCTAGCTCATATACTTTGAGAATACTCTTGATCAGAGTAAATTGCACCATCTTGTTTAGGTAGTCGACCACTAACCCAAAATGGCATCATGACCTTTGTTAGTAAGAGCTCCCACCATAGAATCCATAGAAATATGGTCACACATTCTATCAATAGTTCTATTGCATATAACCACCTTCCAACCTTCAATCCTCCTTTGATTCAACATTTTTCGCATCTCATGAACATGACATTCCTTGCATAGATACAATGTTGGAAAACCATTAGTCTCTTAAGTGATTTTTTGATGCAACTAATTTGACTACATAAAGCTAGAAGGTCCAATTTGATGCCAGAGTTTAATTTTGAAATCCAATACTAAAAAGGTATAGCGAACGGAGTTGTTGATCCATTAAGCAAGATTGAAAAGCTTAATCAATTATGCTGAGATCCCGTTAAGCTTATATCTTTTTTGTCTGAGGTGTTTTTCAAACTAATAGCTATTTGATTATATATGCATTCTAAGATGATTTCTTGTGAGGATAAGATATCAAATGGCCATTCCATGCAAAATAGGTTACCTTTCTAGGAAGGGAAAATATTGGTGCTAGATAGAGAGGACATGAAGCCTAGATATTGCATGATGGTCGTGACAACTTGAGTATAGGCCAACCTAGCATAGGAGAAGGCATAAAAAGAATTCAAATTTTTTGCAAATAATGAAGAAGCCGTTTTTAGGCAGTACAAGGCGAATCACAACAAAAATTTCTTTCTCATAAGTAGAAAAGTTACCTTGAGTAGGAGCCAACATTCGGCTTTCAAAATTGGTTGCTCTACTATCTTGAAGTAGGAATGGCCTGAGTGCATATTCATTGGCATCCATTTCCCACAAATCTTGACCAGTTGTTACGCCCATAGTTGCCCATTCCGGAACGGAACGGGCGTTCCATTCCGATCCGGAACTTGACCAATATTGTTTTGAGAAAAATATGGACTTTTTTAACAAGGAAAAAACAGCAATAGATGCCATCTTTCTTCTTCGATCTTCTATCCTACTGTCCAAATCTCATGAATGATTCTCTACAGAAAGAAACAGAAGAAGCTTTTCTGTGGGTTCCCGGGTGATGATCTGGTGCTTGTTGAGGTGTGATTTCATCTCGACTACTGTGCACCGTTTGTTGGTTTGAGCTTTCTGCTACTTACATCTGTCCGGGTAGCCAACTGATTTGCAAATTGCAGCTGCCTTGATGCTATCTCAGCTGAAGGAACCGCCCACTGTTGAGAAAATATTTTAGGTTCCAGGTTCAGTGAGATCTCTGTAGTTTCAGCGGAATAGTTTTTGAGCTAGGCATTCAATCCAGCATCAACTCGCAGATCAAGAAGTAATCTGATTATAATCTATTGCTGATTTAACAAGGCAAGAAACAGCAATAGATAATGTGTGCTTGAGACAGCCATCCAGTAGTTCAGATTGAGACAGCATCCAGTAGTAGATGGTTCGTATGCAGGGGCCGGACCTGTTTCTTTTATATTTAAAAAAAAAAACATTCTGACCTAGTACGTTCTGGAGTGTACAGTACGTTCCGGCCCAAAGGGTCGGAAATGTATTTGTGATTTTGACATTCAATAAAAGTTTGATGATTATTTTGGCAACGTAAATGGTGGAACATTTTTGTTTTATGTCATGAAATGTATGTTTAAATTGTTAAAAAATGCAAGACTACACTGTGCGTGTAAGTTGTTGGCTAGCTCATCATTTGGGTGCATGTGGAAGTAATTGACTGTACTAATTGCGAAGTGTAACTGACTCTACTTGCTCCATGACTTAGGTACCAGCAAATGCTTTTGGTAACACCGTTTACTAAGGGTCCGAGGTTAGGCATGTTTGCAAATGTGGCAAATTCGTTCCCATGTTTGCAAATATGGGTCCAGATTGTGTGCAATTTTTGTTTTTGCAAAATATGAGAAAAACATGAAGTAAATGTTTGAAAGTTTTAATGCATTCTAAAGCATCCTGGTCCTACAAACTTCCCATACAAATTTTTGACCGATTTTTTCTTTTTTAGGATAACTAGTATTGCTTTAGGTTAATTTTGCAAACATGGCCCTCCTTGTTGCAAATGTGCACAATCATGTGCATACGTTTGCTAGTAACTATAGTCTATGATGCACAAATAAACAATTGTGTTGTTTATCTCACTAATAGCTAGTGGTAGACGACTGCAATGATGTTCTAGGGTGGATGGGGTTGTACCTATTTACTCAGTAGGATAATTGAGAAGTGGAACACATTGCTACTTGAGTGAACGAAGTAATTGCTTCAAGCCAATTTTTACAGCCACATGAAGGTTGCCAGAAAGCTTTAATGCTTGGTATACTCTTTCTTGCCTTTCTACTCAAGCTTAATGCAATCAATAATTCCTTAGATATGCTATCCTTGATTGCTTTGAATTGACATGCAAATAATAAGTCTTTAGAAATACGAGTTTAGCTAGATATTATGTTGCATAATGATGAAGTATTCAAGCATACCTTGGATTGAAAACTTAAATTCTATGTGTCAATCCTTCCTGCACAAATTAGCGTCTTAGAATACTTTGGAATCATGTGAAAGGAGCTCCTCACATTAGAGTTCAAGAACACTCTGTGCATGAAGCAGCTTCATTCCTTTTCATGATTTACCAAGCTACTGGCTAGCTTACTAAGGCCATGACACAATTTGTGTGTGTAGATACTTCAGCAAGCATGAGTCCTAGTTTATTCAAATGATTTTTAAGATTTGAATCTTAGATCCATGCATCAAAGATCTCAATCAGAACAATTTTAGCTTGAATCGATCAAATCTTTACATGCAAACATTGCTTAGCTAAGCTATGTTGATCCCACTCACAAGGAAGCTATAGCTTTGATACCAACTAAAATGACCCAAAAGGCTAAGAACTGAATCTTACCTGCTTGTGCTGCTCGTGTGTTTGTGTGCCATCACCATATTCTAGCATGAAATTCTTGGACTCCATGATGGTTGCTAGAAGACTCTCCACACATCGATAAGCTCTTTGTCCAAGAGCTACCCTTTGATCTTGGGAATTCCTCCATCTTTGAGCATGATTTCTAGGCAATAACATGTGTCCCATACCCCAGGTGTTCTCTCAAGGCATAGCTAGATCAGCTCTTAGACCTACACCATGACTTGCAATCCTCTTAGAAATGCTTCTCCGAGAGAATGAATTTTCTTGCTAGGCTTGACATACTTATATGGCTTTGAGCCATCGACGTTATAAGCACATACCCTTAAAGGTAGACGAGCCAAGATCCCATTCTTGCTAGCATGGTCATTGACACCTAAACTAAGGGCTAGCCTAATTTTGTCTTTTAGGGACATAACACTACAATGCTATGATTTTCTGAATACAAGGTGAGGAAAAGGTGCAATAGAGAGGAGAAGATTCTATTGCCCTCGTCCCATCATTATGCAAGGAAAGTTGACTTTGATATCTTTCTAGTTCATGATTGTACTGTGTTGGAGAGTGTGGTGTGGGTCTTGTAGCATCTTTATCGCCTTCATGTTGGTATCATTGCATACTTGATGGATCATCATGTACTTGTCTACTAGCTTTATTAGTTTCGCAAGAGAATTGTTTGGCATTATTTTGACATGACGTTGTTGGAAGGAGGTGCATACCATCATGCAAGTGTATTCATGGCTGCATGAGCCTTTAAATGCCTCGCCATCATTGTTGCACCAACCACAAAAAGTTGTGCTATAGACTTGTGTAACTCCTATTGACGTTAGAATCAAGAATTTTTTACAAAATTTCCATTCATTGCAAGATTTTTTTCTTCTCACTATGGTAAATGGGTGCGCATCTCTATGGATCTATTTATTGTACTACCAAAGACCCAAGTGGTCAGACTCAGACCTTGGTATTAGTAGATTGATTGACCAAGATGGCCTAGTTCACCACACATAGAAAATAAACTAACAACTATACTCCAACAACTATCTAATTCAAACATGGCAAGATTGTATGGAAGTTGGAGGCCATTATTCAAGTTCAAATATCAAGTGTGGATATTAGTGTTTGCCAAGTGTTGGCAATGCAATTCTGAAGGGAAAAGCATCCATATACACATGGGTCGATTGAAATGCTCAGTATATTTTGGAAGTTGCATTTTTTTCATATCATTGTATAGTGTAGATAGCATGTCTACATGTACTTGTACCCTATGTTTTTCATGACTGCAAGGAAGACAATTCCTTTGAAAGTGTTCAATCTAGTTGAACTATGGCTTAGATCAATTAGCTAAGCGACCATGAGAATTTTCTACGATTGTATCCATAGATGCACCGAATCGCGATTTGCTGGGTCTGTGAATCGCGATTCTGAACCCAGAATCGCAGAAAAAAGAAATTTTTTTTTTTTTTTTTAGAAAAATAGCTTATGGCTGAAATTTTTTTAGGGGATCAATGGTCAAACCAACGTTTTGCCTCTTATTTTCAGTAGCTATCTGGTTGTCATTTGCTCTGGTTTTCAGTAAATGTTAATCCTACAGTTTGGGCTATCAACTGTATGGATGATGATCACTTTTGCAATCGTTTCACTGGAGATGTGAGTGCAATGTGCATACAGTTGGGGGCATAAATATTGGGTCCTTCTCGGCGCGCATTTGGACCCCATTTTTATTTACGGGGGGGGCGGTAGCATTTCAGTGTCTATATAGCAGGAAGCTCTAGGGGGTTCGGGGGGTGGTAGTCCCCCGGGAAACAGGGGGTTCGGGGGGCGGTAGCCCCCCGGTGGGGGGTTTGGGGGGCAACGCCCCCCGACGGTAAGGCCTCTTCATGATTTGGCCTTCCAACTCCCTGAGTGAAAACACACTTTTTGGTGTTTCGCACCCGAAACAGTCGGCAAACTACACAGTCATAATGCTCTCAATCAGAGCTTTCATCTGATACCCATATTGCCTAAAAAAAATTTCAAAAAATTTCAAAAAAAAAAACAATTTTGCGTGATTTTGGGAAAATCCCGAAACGCGTTTCTGATCGCGATTCAGAATCGCGGTGCATCTATGATTGTATCTACCGTTGTTGAGTTTACAATCTAAATGCAACAAAGGTTAGTGGTAGCTTGACAAGATCCCTCTTAGGCTTCAATGCAACAGAGATATACACATTGAGAGATTACAATAGAAGATATGATTCCAGAGGTTACATTCGAAGATAGAGTTTTAGCTAGTAAGGAAGTGCACCAAGATATCTCCTAGGTAGTGTGAACCGTGATAGGTCATAATTGAGTCAATTTTGTAGTTCCAAGTTGAGCTGATAGGAGGTTTACTACATTCATTATTTCATGTAAGGAAAGTGGTAACTTGTTCCAAGGCGTCATTGCATAGCAAAGTAGGGTACATTAGACTGTAGACCTAAGTGGGAATTGGAAAGGACACAGAGAAAGGACATAGAGGTGATTATGGAATCTCCCTTTCCAAGGGTAACAAATTTTCAATATTACTATAAGGGAAATTTTTTTTTTAGTGACCACGTGTTACGAGCTCGTGACCAGTGCCGAACCCCAGAGAACACAGAAGGTCAGATACCACAGTCAGGGTCGTGTCCAGCGTACACGACCAACAGGGCAAGACAGTGTGAGTAGTGTGCCCCAGCACGGTCCATAGCCATGGCGGGCCTAACACAGTCTAGGGACCCTGTCAGCAGGACAGGGCCCCCAGTTGGGTCCCGACGTGCAGTCGGCCACGTCAGTGCCACGTGGCCGACACTTGGCAGATGCATGCTACCAGTCCTCACGCTGGGCTAGGAGGGGCTTACTCTATATCGGGGAGTAGGCAAGGTTAGGTGGATCAGTTAGTGTTTGCCCTACTGTGGTGTTAGGATCTATTACACTGGTATCAGAGCCATCTCCATCTTTGGGAGCTAAGTAGCAACAGTAGAGAAAGCTATCAGGGGATAGGAAAAATCTCTTAGATTCTCAGAAAATTATAGAGGAGGAGAATCGTTGTAGGAACAGCTTTTAAATCTTTGAATTTTGCTGAGAATTCACAGTAGTAGGAAGTACAATTCTTTGTACAGCTTCAGCGTTGATAAATCAGCTTGCCTTCCTGATTTTCGAGTGTCTCTTTCGGATTTCTGAGCGAAGATCATGAACACTGTTGCCAGCTGACCTCTGCAATGCTAGCGAGACCCTTCAGTTTTGGGCCGCATGACCTAGTACGAATGCATGGGAAAGTTGGTAGCCAGTCAGTTAGAATTATGGTTGATGATGGGGCGACCCATAATTTCATCAACTACACCCTGGTTAAAAAACTTAAACTTCCAAAAGTACCTAGTCAGCATAGGTACATAGTTTCATTAGCTAAGGGTGAAGATAAGAAAATCTGGGAAACTATGGTAAGTAACTTAAATCTTGGTATTCAGGGGTACCAAGATGAAATAAACTTTCAGATAATGCACCTGGATCACACAGATATTGTTCTCGGGAGAGATTGGCTCTACAGTTTAGGACCTTCCCTCCACAGAAATTATCAGGAGAACACCCTCAGCTTTCAGCATAAAGCTCGAGAGAACCAATTGCATGGGGAGCATGATGTTCCCAACAGTCCTATGGTCTGTAGTTCAGAGCTCTGTCAGCTAATCGGAGATGACGACCATCAGGTATTCTTAAGTGACTTTCAGTTTATTCCTGAAGTTTCTATTTCCAGTTCTTTACAGCAGAAAATCAGTAAATTAGAAACTTTATTGTCTAAATTTAAAAATGTTTTTCTTGAAGATTTTTTACATGGTTTGCCACCTAGCAGAGAGGTAGATCATGTAATAAACCTAGTACCAGGTATAGCACCTGTTTCTAAACCTCCGTATCGGGTCAGCTGAATAGAGGATGAAGAAATAACTAGGCAGTTAACAGATTATCTTGGGAAAGGCCAAATTCAGACCAGTAGTTCACCATTGTTACGAGCTTGTAACCAGTGCCGAACCCTAGAGAACACAGATAGGTCAGATACCACAGTCAGGGTCGTGTCCAGCGTACACGACCAATAGGGCAAGATAGTGTGAGTAGTGTGCCCCAGCACGGTCCATAGCCATGGCGGGCCTAACACAGTCTAGGGACCTTGTTAGCAGGACAGGGCCCCCAGTTGGGTCCCGATGTGCAGTCGGCCACGTCAGTGACACGTGGCCAACATTTGGCAGTTGCATGCTACCAGTCCTCACACTGGGCTAGGAGGGGCTTACTCTATATCAGGGAGTAGGCAAGGTTGGGTGGATCAATTAGTGTTTGCCCTACTGTGGTGTTAGGATCTATTACACTGGTATCAGAGCCATCTCCATCTTTGGGAGCTAAGTAGCAGCAAGGAGAAAGTAGAGAGAGTGCTCAAAATCTCTTAAAAACTTTGGTAAATAAGAGAGACAGATCCAGCGCTGGAGGAGTAGCTTTCTACTGAGAAAATCTCCGTTGAATCATCTTCTTTACAGTTGGAATATGAGTTAGATTTCTGAGACAGATCCATCGCTGTAGAGACAGCTATCTGACAAGGCAATTTCAGTATAATTCTGAGTCATCTGAGCGGAAATTCAAGGGGAAAGGATGGGCAGATCCATCGCTGTGTAGCTAGCCCTCAGATCTGAAATTGGTAGCAAGTTCTGAGTAGATTAGAGTAAGTTCTAGAGTAGCAGGGTCAGCGCTGGACAGGGAGGTGAAAAAGTGAATTTTCATCCCTGATTTTTGGGATTTCTCAGTAGTTTGATCTTCAAACTAGTTTGCCACAGACCAACGACCTACCAGCTGAGGTTAAATCAGAAATTCCAGCGAGTATTGGGCCTTAAATTTCAAAAAATTGGGCCAGACAGGTTGTTGTCCAACCAGCGAGGGCAGGGACATCAAATTTCCGGATTTTCTTTTGCATTTTTCCGGTTTTTACCCGATTTTTTGGAGCCTCACAGCTGCAATCAGATCAGCGAGCTACTATACTCAAGGAACCGGAAATTTTGACGCCGTTTTGGAGCTTCAAGCTGGGATTTTCCGGGACAACAGGTCTGAAATCTTGGGTAAAAGAGCTGAGAGGGTTCCTCTTCGTAATTTCTTTGGAAGTACAGTCCTCAGAAACAGCTAAGTCATCTTTCCTTTCCCTTGTACAGTTGTAAATTAGTCTTTTTGACTTTTTTTCATTAGAAGTTAAGGTACCTCTCTTTCAATTCCGAAGATGACCACTCCTCAGGGACCTGATCAACCCCCGGAGAGAGGCTTCGACGAACTTGAAACAGAAGCCTTGGCTTATAGTAAAGGGAAAGAACCCATGGAAATGGAAGAACAGGAACAGTTCGTCGAAGAACTCGACGAACTGGTTACCAAGGAGCAGTTTCTCCAGTTGGTAACAGAAGTGGATGAACTGAAGTTGGCATTAGCCAATTTCAAGTCCAGTGTGGATGACTCGTTCGCTGAACTCAAGAGCTTGATTTTGAGTTCCGCGAAAGGAAGCCTTCCCTCCACTTCTCAGTTGTCCCCTTCTCCACTTCCATCAGTTTTGGGTGAGGCTTTACGGTCTCACCCCAGTGTCTTTAAAGATTTAAAGCCTCCTACTTTTAACGGGGAAGAGAAAGATAGAAATGCAGAATTCTACAAACCTTCCTCAGCAAATGGAAGAACATTCATGCTCTTAAACAGACCCCTGACCATTTGCAAGCTATTGAGGCCAGTCTTTCCTTAGGGCCTATGGCCTATAAGTGGTGGTTAAATCTCCAGGAGACTGGGCAGACTCCTCGGTCATGGAAAGCTTTTAAAGAAGCCTTCCTAAGAGAATTCCTACCTGAAAATGAACTTGATAGAGCCTGGGAAGCCTGGGAAAGAACAGTAATGGACAAGTCCCTCATCCAGTATATCTCGCAGTATCGAGAAGCAATTTTAAAGATTAAACATATGGATGATTATCAGAAAATCAGGGGATTTGTCCGTGGCCTTAAAGATGAATATAAAGTAGAGGTCCAAAGAAACTCGCCTACTACCCTTGAGCAAGCTCTCAGATATGCTCAAATCTATGATGATTCAGTGGGTAGGAAGAGGGCGAGACAACAGCCACATTTTGAACAGCCTCCTCAGAAAGACTTTCAATTTAAAAAGAAATTTTTAAAAAGAAAGAATCAAGATAAATTTAAAAGTGAAGCTCCTCAGAAACGCCCTTCACTCATACAGCCCTTAAAACCAGATGATTTTGAGAAAGCCAAACAAGAACGTTTGTGCTTTGTGTGTATGGGCAAGGGACACACAGTCAGACAGTGTCCCAAGGGGCCTTTCACTAAAAAAGATAAGAAAGATAAGAAACAAGTTCATCTTGTTCAGACTGTATGTTTCCCCAGTGACTCGGCAGATTCCGAGATCAAAGTGTATCATGAAGATCATGAACATTGTTGCCAACTGACCTCTACAATGCTAGCGAGACCCTTCAGCTTTGGGCCGCATGACCTAGTACGTATGCATGGGAAAGTTGGTAACCAGTCAGTAAGAGTTATGGTTGATGATGGGGCAACCCATAATTTCATCAACTACACCCTGGTTAAAAAGCTTAAACTACCAGAAGTACCTAGTCAGCATAGGTACATAGTTTCATTAGCTAAGGGTGAAGATAAAAAAATACGGGAAACTATGGTAAGTAATTTGAATCTTGGTATTCAGGGGTACCAAGATGAAATAAACTTTCAGATAATGCACCTGGATCGCACAGATATTGTTCTCGGGAGAGATTGGCTCTACAGTTTAGGACCTTCCCTCCACATAAACTATCAGGAGAACACCCTCAGCTTTCAGCATAAAGGACGAGAGATCTAGTTGCATGGGGAGCATGATGTTCCCAACAGTCCTATGGTCTGCAGTTCAGAGCTTTGTCAGCTAATCGGAGACGAAGACCATCAGGTATTCTTATGTGACTTTCAATTTATTACTGAAGTTTCTATTTCCAGTTCTATACAGCAGAAAATCAGTAAATTAGAAACTTTATTGTCTAAATTTAAAGATGTTTTTCCTGAAGATTTGCCATATGGTTTACCACTTAGCAGAGAGGTAGATCATGTAATAAACCTAGTATCAGGTACAACACCTGTTTCTAAATCTCCGTATCGGGTCAGCTGAACAGAGGATGAAGAAATAACTAGGCAGTTCACAAATTATCTTGGGAAAGGCCAAATTCAGACCAGTAGTTCACCATGGGCCTCACCAATCCTATTGGTGAAAAAGAAAGAGGGGTCTATGTGTCTTTGCGTAGATTACAGAGCCCTCAATAAAGTCACAATTAAGAATAAGTACCCTATGCCTCGGGCAGACGAGTTGTTTGATCAACTCGACGGGGCTAAGCTTTTCAGTAAAATAGACCTTAGATCGGGATATCATCAAGTCCATATAAAGTCAGAAGATGTCTCGAAAACAGCTTTTAGGACTCGTCACGATCATTATGAGTTTAAGGTGATGCCATTTGGGCTCACAAATGCTCCAGCTACCTTTATGACCTTGATGAACAGTGTCCTCAGACCATACTTGGGTAAGTTTGTAGTCTTATTTTTAGATGACATCCTCGTTTACAGCAAAACGAGGAAGGAGCATCTAAAACACCTCAGAAAGGTGTTTCGACTACTCAGAAAGCATAAGCTTTATGCTAAACAGTCCAAGACTTCCCATTTAATATCTCATGGTTTTTCATTCCTAAATCACCGATTGGTTTTTGATTTAGTGGTCATGACATAATATGTTTTGTTATCAAAAGGTTGTAGATCTAAACTCTGCCATGAATAAAATTTCCCCTAACAGTGGAACTGTGAGTTGAAGACACGACTTACTAGATGTCATGGAATGATTGAGTTAGTATGTGCGTTTAAAGGTTTGGAATGGTTTGGAGACTTAGTTGCTTAAGGAGAATGAGATGCATAAGGATCAACATACTTCTGCTCCAAGGTAGCAATGAAAGATAGAACTTTTTCTAATGCCACGGGTGAACGAATTGACATGAATTAAGGGCTTGTTGAGCCTAAAGCACAACAAAGAATAGTCTCATGAGGATGGAAATAATAAGTAGGCACAAAGCTCTAAGAACCTTTTTCTCTACTATCACTGCTTGTCACAAGCATTTGAATATATCTTGTTGTCTTGTTGTCAAGATAACAACTTTAGGTCAAGCATAGCTTTATGATTATCCCGTGTAAAGTTTCCAAGTTGCATAGTCTTTAAATGCCTATTTCATATGTATTTGACTATGCATCAACAACTCTATACATGTGGCCAACAAGTAAATCTATCGTGAATCACTTCTGGTTTTATTTGAAAATTTACCTCCAATTGAAATGACCAACTCTCTAACTTATTACAATTAGGTGAATCACTATAGAAAAAAGTCTTTAATGGCTTTTGCGAGGAGTACAATACTTTGTATCCTAGCTTATGGTGAAGGTAAGGGCAAGAAGAGAGCTTTTGAGCTATGAGCAACCTCTAACTAAACCTTTTGTATTTGTTGTGGCCCCAATTGTGAAGTCGAAATTGCCATCCATAGCTTTTTGTTGTTCATATGGTTGGAGAACTTGTGCATCAAAATGAGCTACAAGATTCTTGACTTCCAGATCCTATCAATTCGATTCTTTTGCCTTATTCATGATATAAGTAAGGGTTGGACAACATAAATTTAGTAAAAAATAAGCAAAGAAAATTTCCAAGATTTATGCACTAAAAGCTTCACAAAAAATGAGTTCAAATCTTATGGAGAGGTGACTAGCAGCTCTGGACCTATCATCACAAAAATCATCACATAACATAGAAGTGGACAAAAATTCGAGATCAAGTAACAATTTCCAAACAAAGATCATTGTGTCATAAACCATATGCTATCATAGAGGTCCTCTTCTACAAAACTAAAATAAAATCCTAGAGCTTCTCCTAAAGAGACGCTTACAAGACTCTTCTCAAAAGGACTCGCAAGGACCAAAATTATCAATCCTAGAGTTCCTTGGAGTTAGTAATAGTCTTTTGAGGTTCCTTAGGGGGCTTTCCTTGAAAATGCCCAAATAGGGTTAGAGTTGACATGGTTCTATTGCTCTATTGCTTAACTCTATGGCCCTTAGTCTTATCAGAAGAGATTCGACTTAATGATGTATGTTATGTGGTAATAACTTAGGGCTCCTACTAATCAAGATCACTTGATGCACAAAAACATGGCCCGCAATATTAGAATTCATTGAAAAAAAACCTAAAAAATGCATATGCTTTTTGACATGCAATACATTCAACCTAAACTACTCAACCTCTTCTTTCTACCAAGGTCTTAACTAGCCTATTTGGGTTGGAGTGATTTGCTTATGTTGTCACTTTTTGTATATATCAGTTATCTTGTGTCATGTTTATGTAAAGTTTACATGTAAAGTTAAGGCCCCAAGTCATCAACAATATCAATTATGTTGTGGGCCCTTGGTCAAGTTAATGGTCAATAGTCATAGTCAAAGTGGTCAGAGTCAAGACAATGCTCAAATTCAAACTAAGATAAGCTACCACATCCAAGTCATGTACCAGAAATTATTCCAAGATGGGGTATTTCATTCATGATGAGCATACAATACATTTGGTCTCTTTTCTATATTATAGGTATCTGATCTACTTATTCTTTAATGACCATTTTACAATTCAAGTGTCTACCTATTCTTTTTATCCATATGCTCATTAAGCCCTTCTAGTAGGACCACGGATGGTTGGTTAGCATTCTAGGGTTGCATGATGGGGTTTAATTTTTTAAGACCCTTAGAGTATAAGGGGTTACGTACATTTACTCACTGTAGCTTATGATTTTATTATTTGTGAGCTCTTTGTAGGAGGCTTATTGTTCTTCCTTGCAGAGTATTTACTATGATGGTAATTGATGTTCTTTCAATAGTGATAGTTGGAGAATTGCTCATTGATTGGCTTTCCTCATTCATTTATTCTTGGTGTGGTGCTAAATCTAAAATTGACTTCATAAAATGGCATATGAGCACTTTCTAGGTCCCGTAATAGCGTCATTTATCAACAGATTTACTACCAGCAGTAATAATTTGCTTGGTGCCTTAGTGATTGTTGGATTGGATTCGTTTCTAGCAATGATCCACGTTCAAGTCACCTTCTCCATCAATGATTTTCCCCACAAGAGACTTTTACACTAGTATGTGAGCTTGTAGGGACAATTTTTCAGTAAATGACCTCTTATTTCTAATTTTAAAATCCGTTTTGAACGGTCTGTTTGAAACGGACTTTTTGAAATGAAGTTTCATTGAATGAAAAGTTTCAATGAAACATTGGATGTTGAGATGAGGTAATTGCTACCTGGGTGTATGTCTTCTCATCTACGGAGAACATAGCTGAATATATGTGATAAGTCGAAATATGACACCAAACTATAAAAGTGGAGCTGCAAACTCTGCGAAAATGACTGATGTGGGATGGCGGGCTTAGCCCGTACCATACGTGATAACATAAGAACTTGCAAGCACGAAATACTGGTCCAATTAGATGAAGTGAGACCTGTACACCATGCCTCTGCTACATATAGGATTGTGGAGGCAACAATAGTATCAAAGAGCCTACACTTATTCAGGGCATCTCGGATAAATCGTTGAAAACAAAACCTCCCTAGCTGGACAAGGGAAGAGTTATGGACTTGGCTCTTTACATTCGCCACGTCCATTCGCATCTACTTTACCTTTACTTTTTATGCATAAGTAGGCCTTGGGCCCTCTATTTTATTGTTTACTGACATTTAGACTATATGGTTGGCCTTGGGCCCTATTATTCATTTTATTGACATTTAGACCATATTACCTTGGAGGGGAGCCCTCTTGGAGGGCGCACTATTTGCCCTCCCAGTTGACTCTTATACTCATGACCCCTTTCCTGGTACATCTGCTTCTTCCTTTTTCTAGAATATAGGATCATCAATAAACTTTGATTCATCAAAGCGTACATCTCTAGATAAATGAAATTTCTTTGTAGTTGGAACATAAATTTTATGATAATTTGAGATAACGTCATATCCAACTAGAATTCTTGGTATAGAAGTATTATCTAGCTTATTCCATTTAACTTTAGGAACAAATATATATGCTAGACATCCAAAATTTTTCACATGCGATAACTTGGGCTTTTTCCCAGTCCAACATTCATAAGGAACTTTCTCTTTATCTAGAGATTGTAAAGAATGATTCTGCAAGTAATTGGTAGTATTAATTGCTTCCGCCCAAAATTTAGCAGGTAATTTTGCATGAATCATCATGCAGCGCGTGCTGCCTCAACAAGAGTTTGATTTCGCCGTTCTGCAACACCATTGTGCTGAGGGGTGTACACAATCGTAAATTGATGTAAAATGTTATTGCTAGTACAAAACTCCTGAAATTCTGCAGAAATATATTCACCACCACGATCTGAATGTTGTTGTCTAACTCTTTTTGAAGTCTTAGAGTGCACAAAACTGAGAAATTCTTTAAATTTCAAAAGAACGTCACTTTTATTAGCAATAAAATAAACCATTGCTAATCGACTAAAATCGTCAATGAATGTGACAAAATAACGTGCACTACCAATAGAGTTAACAGGCAAAGGTCCACAAATATCTGAGTGAACTAATTCAAGAAGCTCCTTAGCTTTATAACCCTCCTTATTGAATGGAGAGCGAGTCATCTTGCCCAACATGCAAGAGTCACATGGATGATATGAAGTAGGAATATTGATGTCGAGATTAACCCCTTCAAACAACTTCCTCTTTGCTGCATCAAGAATACTTCGCATGCTCATGTGATAGAGCCTAGCATGCCATAATGCATGCATCTTGTCTTCCACGGCTGAAACTTCGTCACATGCAATAAGAACCTTTGCATGATACAAGTTCTCCCTCCTTAAGCATGTTGCAAGCTGCCTTCCACTTTTTATATCCATTAGCCTACAATCATTGTCAAGAAACAAAACTTTGATGCCCACATCTGTCATGCGGGCTACTGACAATAAATCCTTTTGCATGGATGGTGCATGCAATACCTTTCGAAGAACTTTAGAACCTCCACTAGTGAGTAAACTCAAGCTTCCTATTCTAGAAACATCATGTTGACTACCATCTCCTAAAATGACATATCTCTGAGTGTAACAAGGAGAATAACTAGACAACATAGCTCTTTTAGAGATGATATGAGCAGTAGCTCTAGAGTCTATCACAACTTCGGATGTATTATCAGTAGATTTAAAACAATCTTCTACACAAACAAAAGTAGCTTGAGTATTCTCTTCTTTGCTAGGTCTAGAAGATGGTTATTCCTCTTGACAAACATTGGCTTTACTATTGTTAGGCTTAGAATAGCATTTGAAAGATGGCATGGACTAATACTTGCACATGCAAAAGTAAATTGCTAGCAAATTGTAAATTTGTCGACATGCAATTAATTGATCATACTTATGAAGCGATTGGATTTGCCCAGCTATGGTGGACAATGAAGAAGATGACGAGGATGTGAGCAGAAAATTACAAAATACTCATGAAAGAAACTTGCTTCATTATCTAGAATGATAGTGTATGCTATAGGGAGCATTCTAACAACATTAATCTTTCAGAGTGAGAGGCAAATGTGGTACCTCGAGCCATTCGAGAAAAATTATGAAAGAAACACAAACCTTGATGTAGGCTCTAGAGTCTAAGTAAAATTCAAGATAGGCAGAGTAATGCAAAAAGAGATCAAGTAAGTTAAAGAAATGAGTGCTGAAACAAGCAGAAGGAATTGCCATTAATTGTGGTCGAGGCTGCAAGAAAAACTGCTGAAAGTCTTGCAAAAAATAGGGCAGAACTGCTGCCAAATAAGGTTGGGCAAAGCGTTGGAAAATAAGCACAACCGTTGTCATTCAGAAGGGGTAACATCCGCCAAGTGTGGTGAAAATAGTGTTGGAAACTTTGCAAAAATAGTATTGGATAGCTAGAAATAGATGTTGAATAAGGACTTGAAAATCAGCAAAAAATGGTCAAAAAAATCTGCCAAATAGGATTGGAAAAGGTGTTGGAAAATTAGCAAAGGAGCCATGAAAGGAAGGCTGGACTGACAAAATCTGCCAACAAATGGGGCTAGAAAATCTGTAAAAGATAGGTCAAAACTGTCGTCAAGTGCCAAATGTGGTGGAAAACCTGCAAAAGATACACCAAAACTATCGCCAAATGGAGGCTAAGATCTGCTGGAATTGCCGCCAAAATAGCCACAAGAATTGTCTCCAAATGTAGCGAAGATCCATTGGAGTTGCCAGCACAAATCTGCTACTCTTTTTTTTTGGCCAAATCAGCCACCAAATTTAGCAGAAGTATTGTTGCTATATTTTTGGCAAAGTTGTCACAAAAACAACCACCAAAGAATTCCACCCAAGAAAGTGCTTTGATACCAAGTTATGAACACAATATTACGTATATAGCATCACATCATAAACATTAGACATTAATGATAGCAAATGAGTCTCTCTACCTGAGAACATAATTTAAATATCACAAATATCTAAGGCTAAAACTCTACCTAAGCAATAGTAGGAGAGATCTCCAAAACAACAAGCTACCTAATGAGGAGCTTTAGTGGATAATTATACTAATCAAAAGCTACCTCCCTTCAGCTAATTGGAGGGAAATATGAAAATTCAGATAATAGGGCCCCATAGATGCAGCAGAATGTGTTCCGCTGCAATACAGAGGATGCAAATGTTTTCATGCACGTTGTATTGAGGTGATTGAGCAGTCTATGAGTATCTATTCGGTGAGAGGGGCGTGGTGGGCTCAGTGTTAGGCATGGAAGGCGAGCATGGAGCCTGAAATCAGAAGATCCTTAGCAAAACCTAAAATCTCTAATCCCTAAAATCCTTAGCAAAATTGTGTGTTCCAGCTCCCCACATAAAATCCTGCTCCCATAATGTGAAAACTATTTTTTCTCCCTAAACAACAGTTTGCTTCTGCAAGTTCAAACTCAACAATTTGCATAATCTGAAAACTATCCACTTCTAGCAGGATCAATGCATCTACATGGCTGCCAACTGGCAATGACTTCGATGCTGATCTCAAGTCCACACGAGCCACTTGCTGAAGTGACATGTTGATCAAGGCTAAGTTGACAGACTTTTACATGCACTAATTAGTGAATTAGTGCATCAGGAACTAGTGAATCAGCAACATAGTACATAGTATCTGGGAAAAGTAGGCTCCTAAAATGTTGTTTTTTGAAGACCCATATTGCAAAAAAAAAAAACAGCGTTTTTGGCGAAAACCTTGGAACATGCTCTCGCGTTCTTGAATGCCCTATGCAAACATGTTAGGGCCCAATTTAGGAACCATGTGAAATAAAGGTCCTGGGCCCGTCAAATACAAATAAAAGTGTGTCCACTTATAACAGTATGAAATAGCATGCTAATATTGAAAGTAAATGATGCCACTATAGTAATGTATCATTGATGCATGTAATGGTCATCATATGAACATACCCAATATATAGACTGTAAAAGTGTGATCTAGGTCTAAAATTGCAAAAGCAAGTGACTAATTATACGTCTCTAAATTAGGTAATCATACCCAAATAGTTTTCACTACCAGAATGATGCATATATCCATGCACATATGCATTGACTATAATCAAACTCTAAGTTAGACTATGAATACCAAAATTAGGCCCCTAGTCATAGCATGCAGGCTTGGCCTTAGTAATCCTACATAAACATTTAGGGGTAACAATTAAACTTTTTTTCTAACATATTTATCCAAAGCACCATGATAACCATCCAGACGTATAACATCACCTCCTCCAACACTTTCTTTTCAGCTCACTCCAATAGTGTAATGAAATAGATGTTGGAGTTCATTATGTTATTAATTACATTGATTGTAGAGCGAGCATATGCTCATTTTCTGGAGAATTGTTCTACCTTTGGCTTTAATTTGTTATGTTTTATTGATTGGAGAAATTTTTACACTCCCATGGCAAGAAACACACTTGATATGTACTTATTTCACTCTTATGTACTTGTTGATACCAAAAATCATTAATAACCCTCTCTGTCTCTCTCTCTCTCTCTCTCTCTCTCTCTCTCTCTCTCTCTCTCTCTCTCTCTCACACACACACACACACACACACACACACACACACACACACGCACAGATTCCAATGAAGGATGTCTTCTTTTCCTTATATCTCTTCCTATCCAATCTATAAGATAACGTTCACAATTAACTCAAGAGCTATTAATCCTCTTGCACCTCTAGGATGGTGGGCTTCATGGACTCGTACATGCCCTCAACGACCTATGACACCTAGATCTTCCACCATCACAGTCTTTTTTAGGCGCTGAAGTTCTACGCTCCCTAAATTAGACCATACCTGGAATGTACTCTTTCAGTATTGTGTACCTTTGGTACTTCAAAAACATTAATAAGCTTTATCTCTCTCAAAACGGTGGTGGAATTGGCAATGAAGGAGATTAAGGAAGAGGTCCTTCAGTCCCACGTTGACAAACTGGAGCTATTGAAGTAGCTAGACAACATGAGAGCAAGAATGGATGGGGTGGATTCTTCACAGGCAGAAATTTTAAGCCTAACAGCATAGACATGGAAGAGAAAATTGAGAAGCATGAGAAGACACGCGTATATAGTACGGGAGAACACACAAGTAAAGGAAATGATTGAAACCACTTGAACCAAAGAGAAGCTAAGGGATAACAAATCCCTTAATATTAGGGTGAGGTATTCTTGACACCAATAACACACTGGATGAGGCTGCAAACTTCCTTACAGATACTGTAGATTTAGCAAATGCAGCCAGATTGGATAAAGCATGGAGAACCAAAAAAGGTAACACTACCATCGTTATTTGATTCCATACATTGGAAAGTGGACAGGAGGCTCTAAGACAAAGGCCTGAACTTAAGGGGTCCAGAATTTCATGGATGATTAACTCACAATTATCCAAGCGATTGAGAAAGAAAGAAAGAAAGAAATCTCTATTAGTGTCTTCTTAATGCCAAAAGGCGTATAAGACGAGGAAGTACACATGTCAAGTATGTAATATCCAGGGGAGCATATATACAGTAAAAGAAAAGTACATATAAATTTAGAATGCTAATTTACCATGCACAAACCATCAAGGCTGATAGCACTTGAGGTGACCAGAGACACTGAAACTCCCAACCTATGGTGCAGTGGATGGTGAAGTTCAACGTAACGGACCAATCATTAGAAATTAGGCATTGAAGATGGCATTTACCCTGTTTGTCACAAACAAAGTGCAAGCTTAGAAGCGCAAATGGCCAAGCATTTTTTATCATATCATTCCCTATGAAACTTCATCTGGGAATTAGACATTAACTGTTTCAGTCCATGTCACTTGCCTGGTCACTGTTTTAATTTGCTGTGGAATGTGCTCTTTAGAGTGATAAGCACTAAGTTTGGCAGTTTAGGCATTTATACATATAACTGATGCTTCTTTTATTTTTTAGCTTCTATGTTTTCACATTTTGTAAATGCAGGGCAGACAACCAGCTAAGGGAAGTGCGAGCTAAGCTCTTTCCTCTTGTCTCTAGGAAAAGAAGCATGCCAACAAGCAGTGGGCCTTCTGTTTCTGTACCAGTCCGAAGGAAGGAAAGATCACTCTCATCACTTGGGGTACTTTCTATGGCCTCGTTATCCAACTCAACTAACAATTGGCAGAGAGGAAAATTTACATTGGGTAAAAGCCCTCACTCAAGGGACTTGTGCATCAATGAAGACCATGAACAAAGAGGGGAGAGAGGATTTAAGAGTCTGAGGAGAACTGGAGATGCAGGAAAGCTTGCCCAAGGCCCATTTTCCAAAGAGGTTGAAGGCACTTCTTCAGATTTCAAAAAGTCATTCAAATTTGAGGAGAAAGCGTCAGCTTCTAGTAAGATATCAAGAGCAGGTCCCTCAAATGCTTCACCTTTTCCATCTGCTATAGAAAAGTTTTCAGCTGTTGACAAATGTGTTGCACATCGCTCGAAAGTATCCATAGGGCAATCACGCCTTCCAAGTAAATTGGGCGCTCGAGGAAGTACCAACTCACTTAAAACCAGCAGATCTTCATCTGGAGCTAAACATATGCAAACTTTTTCTCAGAAAGGGAGAAATAGGCCCTTGCAGGTAGCAGATTTGCCATCTTTGGCATATCTTGCAGAGGTTGCAGAGGCAGACGCATATAAATCTGCAACATTTTCACATGCTGGAAACTCATTATCTAGTCTTGCCAGGATTGTGAAGAGAGAGCCTTCAGAGGAAGGTCATCATACACAAACATCAAAAACCGAGGTCAGAGCAAATTCTGGGAGGTCATCAGCAGTCGGAGGAAGTTTTCCACTTCAGGAAACCAAGAATGTCAGGAGAGCTAATTCACAGCTCCATGGGAGGTCCTCAGACCACACACCGACTGGGATAAGAACTAAACTGGAAGCTCTCAAAAACAGTGCTTTGCATTCTGGATCTGCAAGTTTTGCTTTAGCTCTGCCAAACGAGAGAAATACTGACATTTGGTTTGCTCTTAAAGCTGCTGAGAACCGGTTATGTCAATCTATGACTTTGTCTATTGGAAACTGTTGAAGCTGCACTTACGTTCTTTCAGAAGTCTTAAATATCCATTTTGATGACCTGACTTGTCGGCCAATATCTTCTGCAAATACCACCTCATTTGTTGCAAGATACTAACTTTTATAATGCTCTTTCTGCAGAACTGAAGATGGTCCTCTGCCACAAATCTCAACTCCATACATCAGGATCAAGTAATTTTGTAAAGCACTCTTTAAAGCTCTTCAATGATGGGAAGTTTTGAACAGATCAAAATAATGAGTAAATCCAAGGAAATGAAAATCAGGACTATTTTTATATTATTCACTGACTTCAATTCCCTTAACGTTCTTAGGAGTTCAGACTTAGTACAACTCGTGACCTGCTTTTAGCTAACTATCAACTCTCATTTCTTCTCCAGAGATGGAAGAATCCCTGTTTCCCTTGTGAAAAAATATCTGGCGAAGAAACTTGATCTTAAAAGTGACACAGAGGTAAGCCTGATGAAATCCTACTAAGTTGGCAACCTGGCTTTCCGGTGTGCATATTGTACTCAATGATCTATTGCCATTTGCATGAAATTTGTCACTTGAAAATAATTTCAGAAACTAGTATATCGTTCATATCTATAAGCCACACTCAAATTTATGAGCTGATTTTCAGGTGGAAATAACATGTCGTGGTCAGCCTGTAGTATCAAGCTTACCACTTGAAAGTATTCAGAACATTTGGATAGCTACCGCGGCTGCAGCGGAACCTTCATTCCTGAGCAGGATAGTAGCCCAAGGGAGTGCATCAAAGCAAGCAACAATTATTCCTCGCAGGATGTGTTGATGGTACTCACATACGGAAGGAACCGTAGGGCACTAGTTTCTCATTAATATGCAATGAATTTAATTATCCTACTACAACTTTATTGTGTCCTTGTCACTTATGAAGACATGTAAAATGTGCTGCGCAGTAGAGATGATGGTAGTCAGAGTATGTGAAACTTATGCGATTATGTATTGATTTCTATGCCTTGACAAGTCACTTGTGTTTTGTGCTTATTGTCTCATTTTGAGGGCAGAAAGCCTTGGTCCTCTTAGAAGTTGGTTGTCAACAGCAAGGAGGGACCGCAAATCGTTTCCCTTTTCTTGTATCTATAATGCCTAAGTTATTTGATTTGGTCCATTCTTTCACTTGTCTAAAAGTCCATAATTAGTTGCAGCAAACATATGTATGTGATTCATTGGTGTGGCTATAGCATGTGAAAGACAAACCTGTATCATTAAACAATGCACTGCTTCCTTCCAAGAAAAGAAGCCACATGTTAAAGGGTTGAAGTAAAGGTTGATGTTTACCCGCTTGGTACAATCACTGCCGAAAATTCAGGTTCAAAAGAGGGAAATAATTGTTCTGAGAAGCATCTTATGAAGGCTTTAAGCTGTTAGGCTTGATCCTTCATGCAATGTTTTCCTGTGTTTACTGAACAGACCGATGCATTGTAACCAAGTCAGGAGTGTTCCCAGTCGATTGGGCACTCTTTTTTTGGCATTTTAGCTATCACCTCTAGGCTCTAAGGCCCCAGCTGGAGGTGATTTTTACCACAATCTAAGAAACTAGAAGCTTTTTTTAAGTCTCTAAGTTCAATTCAGCTCCAACTTTTTGCATAGCGGCAAGCACCAGTGACTTTCTGCTGCTAAGATATGTGGGATCAATTTTTCTAGTAACATTACTTGTGGTGAAGGTCATTTGAGAAGCTACAGCGAGCCTGTTAGGGCAAGACAACTTCAGAAATTACCTGAGCCTACCATAAAGGTCTTTAGAAAGACCATTTCCTCATGTAAAGGATGAGTGACAGTTTTACTTGATTCTACTTAATACAATTGTAAGATGGGCTGTAAGTAAAATCTGGGCATCATTTCACTACAAAACACTGATTTGCTGAAATGGCCAAAAAATTCCAATTAGCAGTAAAAAAATCTTATAGGCATGTGAATATCTGCTTTTTGACTTCTATGGTTTACAGGTGGATGAATTTTATGGAGGGCACATTTCCAGGAATAGCTTTTAGTTTCAGTTTAAAATTTGCAAAAATGCTCTACTGGTCCAGTGTACCAAGCAGTGAGGCTTAAGCACCACTTTGTAATGATTCCTTATCATGCAAAATTTATAAGAAGTGATGATAGGAAGAAAAATGCTTGATTTGAGGATGGAAGCTCCTTTGCTCAATAGACCTAATGCCAGGCAGTAGTACCATGACTTGCTCCAAAGTTTCAGGAAGCAAATGGATACCAGAATAGTATAAAACGAAATGCAGCATTGTTCCAATGATCATAAAGTCAATCTTAACGATGAAACTACGTTGCCTAGACCTCATTCTGAACATGCCCTTACCTATCCTGAAACATGGGTCCTTGATTTATCTGCATTACCTGATTTTGCACAATTAGTGCTTGGTGGCAGCAGCCTGCTGCAACAACTAGCTCACTTTTTTTTGCAGCCTGGATCGCTATATTGAATGAAGATCTAGACTCCATGCTCTCAATAAGCTCTGAGATTCACAGCTTGGGAATGCCAGTTGAATTGTGGCTCTGGCAGTTGCCTAGGTGCACATGGAGACTTCGAAGCACATCATGTGTAAAATGTGCATCTCCATTTATTTGAAATCACCCTCCCAAATGAGTTTGGCAAGAAGTTTCTGAATCTCAAGTAGTATGTGGTTCTGTCTTGCGATACTACTGGTGTATGTAGTCCCTGAAGTAAATTACAGTTGGCTGCTGTGAAAATTGTTGCATTTTGAGTGCAATGCAACCAATTACACTGCTAGGTTTATGTTGATTAGACTTAACATGTCCTTCTAGAAGATTGTCAACACTTCAAATGTTTCTTACCTCCTGCTAAAGTGCAATTAGACACCACTATCTATCGCAGAACATGTTTTTAAGCCTTGCACTTAGCAGCCTGCCCCACCTAGCACTAAGGATATGGGGTGGACCGTGGATACCCGACCTAGGAGGAGATTATTCCTCGAATGAGCTTATTTCTCAACTGGATTGAGGGTGTAGGAGGTCCCACCCTCCTCATCCAACCACGTGTAATATACCATGAAAATGAAAACATAATCATGTCACTTTTGGTGCTCTACACAATTAGATGAGGGTTGGCACTTCTGGTTCAAAAATAAGCTCATCCCCCTCAAGACTATTGGAGCTTGAGCAGCAGTCCACATAAAGGAGCTTGCCAATTGGCAGCAAACCGAGCTGCCCTGCCTTTTTGAGCTTATTCTTGCACCTATTTCTGCTGCGTCCCCCTCTGCTTGCGTTCTTTCATTGCTTCAGCCCTTTTTGCTGCGTTCTCCCTCTCTGACTGCATTCTTTCCTTCCAAGTTCCATTGCTTGAGAGGTGAAGATTCCATTTACACTGACGTTTCCATTGTTTATTGCTCCCAATACTGCATTCTTTCATTTATTGCGTGAGGACGTGAAGTTTCAATTGACGCTGGGGTTTCCATTGCCATTGCATCCATTGCTTGAGGAGTTGACTTCCATTCATATTGAGGCTTCATTGCATTCTTTCCGTTGCCATTGCTTCATTTGCTTGAGGAGGCGAAGCTGCCATCCAAAGATTGCCATATGCACGATGAAGCAAAACAATTTGTGAGCAAGGCACAACTATCTGTAAGCAAATGTAAGCAAACGCAAGAGAGCTAAGAACCATTCTTGGCAAAAATTTTGATAACCATCCGGGTCAAGGTATTGCAGTTTTGCAAAAAAAAAATTAATGTGAGTTGGGTATCATTATAAAGGAGCTATACTAGTTGTAGACTAGTATAAACCAGGGTGGGTATCTCAAGGGTGATGCCAACGGGTTATCAACTTGGTATACACCTTAGTTGCCCGTTCTGGGAACAGAACGCGTTCTGGAACGAGTTCCATTCCGGAACGAGACCCTAAAAAACAAAACGTTTTTTACAAAGGAAAAAAAACAACCATAATATCTAAGGAAGCTTGAGGAGCATCTAAGGTGTGTGTTCAATCAAAGGTGAACGTCCGACAAGGCTTCATGCTTTCTTTCCGCAAGCTCAACGTCGCTGGAAACTCCTGACCACATGATATGCTCTTTATGTTTTTTTTTGGTAATTGTGCTTTTTATGTCCAATCGATGTTTGTCATTTTATTTGCTGAGTGATTTACTGTTCTTTTTCCTTTTGAGTCAGCTTGACTGAGCTGATTGTAGATTATTATAGACCATTCTTCAATATTCACTTCATCTTTTTCTTGATGAATTCAGGAGAGGGCGATTCTCAAGCAGGAATGTCAATCTCTTCATGAAGCAATTGCTTTTTGAAGCAACAGGTAAAACTAGAAAATATGTCAGTCATCGATGAGCATAAAATATTTATACTTAAAGATGAGCATAAAATATGTCAGTCTACTCAATCAAGGAAGAATCGCTGGTGCTCATCGCCTCCGTGAAGCTTCCTTCCAAAGTGCCTTATGGCTTCCATGGCACCTTCTTGGTCCTCGTCATAAGTATGACAACTCGCTATCTGTGAAATGCAAATGTGGAATGCGCGGGCCCAGCAGGGTCGTTTTACATTTTTTTTTAGCTTACAAAAAATTGTGCCAACCCAGTACGTTCCGGAACGTACGGAACGGTCGGAA
>MU832231.1:0-81445 GCA_029204225.1 Diphasiastrum complanatum | reverse complement strand
TAAGTGCACGCATATGTGCGCTTTTTTGCTTCTACAATAGGATCATACAAAAACTAAGAGTTTAATGAAACTGCTGGTCTGCAAGCACGGGTAGGGCACATTTTTCTTGATCCTTTTGCAAAGCTTAGTGAAGGCTTTACTATTCTGGCCTGTTATTGATCTAAAATTGGATTTAGGAGCTAGGGAACTCTGAACTGCGCGTGCTTAGCTCTGGGTTTTGGTCTTTCTTGGCTGGAGATCTCTTTGACAGTTTAGTCTGCTGTCATTGCATCAATCAACGAGCATTTTCCAGGAAGGTGGCAAACATGGTCTTTCATCTGCTCTTTGTGCTTGAGTATTCTTCCTTGCATGCCTTTTATATACAACTATTTTTTTTGATGCGGATCTCTCTTTGCCAAAAGTGCTAACTCTATCAACCTATGTATCGAGTCTTATTAGCACTTATAAGGCGTTGCATGTCTGTGCTTTTCGCTTCTGCGATGGCATCATTCAAACTATGAAATAACTAAAACTGCTGGTCTCCGAGGATGGGTAGGGTGCAACGTTCTTAAACTTTTTGCAAAGCTTAGTGAAGGCCTAAATTTGGCTCTGGCTTGTCATCGATCTGAAATTGGATTTTGGAGCTAGGAATTTTGAGGGTGGGGGGCACAATTTTTGGATTTTGCACTTTTTAAATCTTTCTTAGCTGCAATTAGTTTTACAGTCTAGTCCAGGATCATTTCCAGTAAGGTGGTTTAGTCTGCTTTGGTCAGCTCCTTTATTGGGGAAAGTCACTGAAATTGAAACAGAACCCCAGCCGGCTAAAATATGTTATATTGGCAACAATTTCTTTGATCCCCTTTCGGTTTACATGACACCAAATGCAGATGCACGTCTGATTTTTTTATCACATTTTGCTCACATAAAAATCCTTCATTGATTGTTTTGTTCTGGTTAATGGATTAATTCGGCTCCCACCCAAGCCTCCTAGGCTCTAGCCAACCACAAAACCGTGTGAGCACCACTCTAAAAGCTGGCACCAAGGGACACTCACACATCTTAAAATGACTCCATATGGAGCCCATTCATATGCATGCTTATGAGATAAAGGTCTCTTTGCATTTGGCCTTCTTTTTTAACTCTTATTCCATGTGATTTGCTCCGTACTGCTTCACAATTTGTGTTTGTTCAGATGCTATGCCAGTTCCGCTTGTCGGTATTTATCCGTTTTCCTTGTTTAATCATGTCAGATATCTCAAGACAATGTGGAAGTAGCTGGGGTGCTATTCGGAGCTATGCAGTAGCTGCCGAAGTCGACGAAGAACCAATAAAGCCGCCTTTTGATATCACATACACAAAGCTTCTCATAAATGGAGAATTTGTGGATTCGGCTTCAGGTAGTATTGCCCGTTTTTCTTGAAATCTATCAGATGGCTGCATGTAGTCACAGTGATGTTGTACAGGCCATTTGATGACATATACATTCTTTGCTCTTTCTCTCCATCTTCAGCAGTCTGTTAGTCTTTTTATTCTTATAGCTGATGGTATCTCTAGTTACCTATGTCTTCCAATGTTTTAGTTCCCCAAATTGCACTAATACTGCTTGGCTTAAGTCTACCTTGCCATTCATCACAGGCAAAGTTGTGCAAGTGTGGAGGGGACTTTACTTTAGCGAGGCATGCACTTGACAATTAATTGCAAGTGATTCTGGAATTTCAAGGACAGGGCCGACATTTATTATTCTACCAATAGCCACTTTCTATGTCCTAGACAAGGTCAGGGAGGAAGATTATCTTTCTTAGTACGGGATCAATTGGGGTTTCTAAGGCATTTATGAGATGCTTAAGCCAAAAGAACAGAGCTGAAAGGAAGATTATCTTTCTTAGTTAGGGATTAATCCTAGGGTTCTAGGGCATTTACTAGATGCTTAAAGAACAGAATTGGTCATTAATTTGAACAACTGACAGCTGTATTTTGAAGATAGTTTGATTGATTATGGTCCTCCTGAGTTGAAGCAGGAAGCCACTGAAGCCACTGAAGACAAAAAGTACGACATATATGTCAACATGGTGACTTTTGAAATCTTTCTAGGGCATTTATTAGATGCTTAAGCAAAATGTTTAAAGAACAGAATTGGTCATTAATTTGAACAACTGACAGCTGTATTTTGAAGATAGTCTGATTGAAAATGGTCCTCCTGAGTTGAAGCAGGAAGCCACTGAAGACAAAAAGTAAGACATGTACGTCAACATGGTGACTTTGAAATCTTTCCATAATAGCCTACTCAAAGCATGGAGCCAAGTACAAGATAAGTCTGTCGTCTTTCTATTTGATCACGGATCTTCACTTACTTTTATCTTGCACAAGCTAACATGTATTGTGGTGTTGCTGTGCGCATACAAGAACTTACAAGAGAAGCTCCAGGTGCTTCATGGTGAATCAAGCTTGACTATAGGACCATCATCAACCCTTAGAATCAAACTTGTTATTTGTAGATACCTTGCATCATCTTGTTTGTCTCAACAAAGTTTATAGTGTTGTGCTAGAGTTTCTGGTTGATATTCAGGGGCATTGAGTCCTTGATCAGGCAAGTTATATAGAGTAGAAACATCATTGTGGATGCTCAACACTTGTTACAAAGACATTCAATCTTCTGGAGGCTGTGCCAGCTGACATACTGTTTCCTGTTGCTGTGTACACTCCACTAAACCTTTAGACAAGGTTTAATGGGCAATAATAATTGGAACTAATGCTACCTTTCAACTTGGTTGGAGATAATATCTGGCTATAAGTTTGATGTCATTGGATCCTTGAGGTTTTTCACAGACATTGGTTATCTGAGTCTTTAGAAAAAATTGCAAGAGCTAAACAGCCAGCCATCTATTTCTAGCCTTCTATTATGGCAAGAGCAGGTGCTTTCTTAGAGTTTAGGCAATTTAATCAACCATCAATCTTGAATCTTGACTTGAGAGTTGGAACTCCTGAGTAGTCCCACCTAACACCTAGTGTGATGATCCATACTGCATACATTGATGGTTTGAAACAGGAAAGAATCGATGAAATGGTCTTAGATTTTTTTTTTTAGGGTCAGGGCTTGTATTTTTACTTCGCTTGATCTTGATAAAATTAGTTTGAGCTCTATTCTTAGAAAGCCAAAAGTTATGAATGCTCTTCCTCCTTGTGTGAAGAAAATCTGGAATCATCCAGTGGTTGCTTGGAAATATGTGAAAACTATAGGACAAAAAGCCTTTAATTATGTTGATATTGGTTGGAATCTTTTAGAAAAGAAAAAGTTGTCTATCCTTTAACCTTAATAGCCCTTGTTCTTGTGGTGACTCCTTTTATTCGAAGTTTTGTGATCTCTCTTTAGGTCATATTGTTACTGCAGATACATCAATCCTTCCCTCATTGTTTTGAAAGAGTCCTTTTCTGAAGGCACTAAATTTCGTCCTCCTCTTTCAATAGATGTTTGCTTGTTAAAATCTATAACTACGAGTATTAATAAGTTCATTTACTATATTGAAGAATCTTTTGGACTTCATGGTTTGTTATCAGAATGGAAAGCCGAAGTTCTAAATTATGTAACTTTGAGTCTGAAAAAAGTATCATCTGTCCCATCTTCTAATACTCATATTTCCTTTTCTAATGAGGAGGAAGTTCTTCTTTGTAAGTTTCATAGACGTTTTGTCATTTTGTATGTGTGCTCAAACAACTTTGTATTTGTTTGCAAGAAATTCTATTTGAATTCATTATTGAATGAAGTCCATTCTCTACTGGGAACATATAACGCTTGTTCTCTTTCAACTATGAGTGTAACGAAATATCATCAAGATTTTTGTCATTCGTTTATTGTAGCAGCCCATAAAACTACGCTGACTGACCTTTCTAGGTGGTTAAGTAATTGCTTCAAAGAATTGCTTCCTTCTATTAATGAGCTTTGGATAAACTTACTTTAAGGATGCATATGTTCTTGTAAATTCTAGTTGAATTATAAACAATTCTGTAGGTATTATAGAGGTAATATAGTTTCTCAACTCCTCTGTACCATAGAAGAAAAAACTCAACCTATGCTTCTTCAAACCTTTGACTTCACGACACTTTACACTAAAATCAATTTGGAAGATTTGAAATTTCGTGTTAATAAGCTAATCCGAGATGTTTTTAGCAATAAATCAAATAAACACTTGATGCAAAGCTTTAAAAGTTGAAAAAAGCGCTTTGCATTTTGAGTTTTGTTGGCTTAAGAACGAAAATCAAGATGTCAATTCAAAGAAGGGGTTATTTGTTTAAGAAAATCATGAGAAAAGTTCGAACGGTTTTAGACTCTTTTGGGTTTATCTTTGGTATTTCAGCTTTTGGTATGTTTAAGATGATTAATAATAGAGTCCAGAAAAGTATGGAGCTAAGGAGAATGCTTTGTTTCTAGTATTTTGTATTTTGTCTTTGTCTTGGTAACTTCTACATCTATGGTCCTTGATGTATTTATTTATTTATATATTACTTTAATTAAAATTTTAAATTTTAAATCTCATTTTATTTGAATTATTATATTATTATTATTTTTTCTTTCTTCTGAGTGATTGTCTTTTGCTTTTTAGTCAACACTCGGGCTACCCAAGAGAATCCGGATTTTTTCAAAACCGAGTTAGCAACTTATGCTTGGGTGCTGATGAGACATAAGCAATGCTATCTGGCTAAGATATTTTTTTTATTGAATTTTCTTTTATTGTTTTCACTTAATTCCTTTGACTTTTTGAGCTTGTATATTGTTTCTAAGCTTTAACCTTATGACATCATTGACTTCTCTATATAAATTTGTGAAATTGGATATATTCTAATTTCACAAATAGATATACACGGACTCCTAAGTTCTCACCCCTCCCACTCACACTCTCTTTCCCTCAGCTTTCAAGTTTCAAGCACATTCTAGATGTTCATTTATGATTTATTTCATTCCCTACCCTCACACACAAAAAATAGCAGTATTAAACACAATGGTAGAATTCTTTAAAACCCGAAAAAATTAATCACTTTCGAATCCTTTTTAATGAATTTGTTTCATTCTCTGAAAATCCGGTTTAATCGGACCGTTTCAAAACAGAGTCTCATTGAACAAAGTGTGTTTAAGGTAAACTATGCATGTGTGTGAAGAGTGAGAAAGAGGTCTTATAGTCGATGAAATTTCAGGGAAAACATTTCCAACAGTGGATCCTCGAACGGAAGAAGTTATAGCCAATGTAGCAGAAGGTGACGTGGAAGATATAGACAGGGCAGTCAAAGCTGCTAGAAAGGCATTTGACGAAGGTCCATGGCCAAGAATGAGCTCTTATGTAAGTCTCCCTCTCTCTCCCTCTGTCTCTCTCTCTCTCTCTCAACTCTTATTTTTTACCCCATTTTCTTTGCATCCCACGTCAGTGCCCTTCTCAAATGAATTTGATTTTCTAATGTGCTTACATCTTGCCATATGTTCGTTTTGTATGGTTTAAGTTTTCTTTTGTCCAATGTTGTTGAGTGTGGAGAGACTTTGATCTTTTCCTTGGAAAGCAAGAGGTTTTGTCTTGCCTTACTGCCATTGGCATCATCTATTTTGAGCACTTATGCTAAACAAACAGAGCTGTAGGCTCTGGGAAAAGCATTTGTTGTGATTTTTAGCTAGTAAATTACCTAAGTATTGCGAGGAGAATGTGGATGAATGTTCTAGCTTAAAGTCTATTAACAATTATTTATGTTGTTTTAGAGTCCTCTCTAACAGGTAATTCGTGTAGACCCTTGTATAGTTATTGGGTTGTCTCCATAGTCCAGATCAATTTTTGGGACACATAAAAGGATTGTCTTCACAAAAGAGAATTGGATTCTAGGTACCTATACTTAAATATTGATGAGATCATACATGTTGTTGTTGATTAAGATTTTGTTGTGTCATGTTGGCTTGATATGGATCTTTTGACTTCTTTAGTTGTATATCCATTTTGTCCCAGGTAGTGCTTGATGGCATTATTGACCTCTAAATTTGGGTTTTCTCCAATTCCAAAAATGGAGACGGTCTTTCATGCTATGCTTGGCCTACAAAGCAGTTTCAAGACAAATTTTGCTTGTCGTACTCATTAACATCCTACTTCAAAGCATAATATTGTCATAGTGAGATAAATGAAAGAGATGGTTAATAGCTGAAATCTTTTTGGAGTTTGAGGGACCTATAGTATATAGAACAATTATTTAAAAGGATTTAGTCCTCTAGCACAATAGTCAATTTCCCAACCCTCTTGGACCTTTGAGTTATGCAGGATTCAATGCTTGTATAAGATTGCCTAGCAGATCCTGTCACTCCAATTAGTCTAGCATATGCAATAGCTTAGAGTAGTATTCTAGTTAGGAACAGGGTGTCTTCTTGATAGGGGAACGTTGGTACTTGATGTACAACAAGTCCTTGTGCTTAGATTTTTGTACTGGAAGAAGAGACTTCCAAAAGGGGTTGCTCAGATTCGCAAAAAACTACAAACTACTTATGAGTGGGCGGTGCATTGATAAGTTGCTCTTTCTTGGAAAAGGTGTGGTCCAAAGAACTTCCAGAGGTGGACATTTTTTTTAGTGGAGTCATTAAGGAGCTTTGGAAAGCACTTTCAAAAGAAGTTGAATTTTATCAAAGAACATGAATTTATATATAGGTGAATTGAAAGTTTAATGGTTGCACATCTATGAGAGAAGCTAGCCCATTTAAAGATTTTAAATGAATTTGTATGGTTTGCGATTTTGTGATTGGAGTTGAGAGGATGATGTAGACAACAGATAGAAAGGAATCTCTCTTGTTCATAATTATGTAGATAAGATGCATAAACTACAATATTGGTGTTATATGTAATTGATTTTTTAATTATCGAGGATCATGTTCCACATCAGTTCTCAAAGTGCTTCTCTTTCTTATAATGCATGATTGTTTCTATGTCATTTAACTCTAGTTACCTCTTTGCTAAAAATCAGAATGCATCTATGTACTTAAAGTGTTTGTGTATAATATATCTTCACATGGACTATATTGGAAAGGAAAAAGTTTTTGATTTTTGCATACTCATATGATTTCTTCTTTTCCCATACTGATGTTTTTTTTCCCTCATGTTCGCTAACTTGGTTTAAACTTTGTAGTTACTTTTGTGCCAGTGTGTCATGTGATGTTTTAGCTTTGGTTATCAATTGCAGGAAAGGTCAAAAATCATTCATAGGTTTGCGGATCTTATTGAGAAGAACAACGATGAGCTTGCAGCTTTAGACACACTTGATAGTGGAAAGATTTACGATCAGGCACGTTTAATAGAGATTCCATTGGTTACAAGACTATTTCGATACTATGGAGGTAAGGAGAAAGGGTGTCCATCAAAGTTTTGCATTTCACACAACCTTGTCCTTTTTGTATAAGTTTTGGGAAAACTATTATGAATATCGGTAATATGAAGCTGTTTATATGGCAATGTACTTTGTGTAGTTTTATCAATGTATCAGATCTGCTGAAAACTCAAAGATCTGTGGATTGAAATTGAATGCTGAAATCTCTTGAAGTATCTATTGAAAAATTGCTAGTGTTGAAAGGAAATGTATCTGATCTGTACATGTTTGTTAATCAAATGACATGCTGATAATATACTTATCTATGCTCTTCTTTAACTTCTATCGATAACGAGCCCCGCAGGGCTATTTATATTGTTTGAAGGCCTGAGACAACTAGATCTGCAAGTTACAACCTACTAATTATGACGCAATAAGTCCTTGTACTCCATATATGTTGATATAGATGCTAACTGGTACCTAATATCGCTCTCTAGGCCCCAGACCAGAACGGCTAGATGTTAAATTATAATATTGGGACTCCTCGAAGGCAAGGAAATGGATGCAGTTGTGTGGAGAGCGGAGGTGAGAATTCGGCTTGGGTTTCCAATTGGCTATCATATGGCAAAGGAGTAGGGAACAAAGTTGGTAGAGAGGAGTCTATGTTGTGCAGAAGGTATATCATGGGCTGCAAGGGTTTGGAGATTTGAGTGAAGGGAAATGATCCATGATGGAACAAGGGTGGAAATCATGGGAAGATTGTGTACGGATTTTACAGGTACTGATTTGACAGATAATATCAACAGAATTTTGAAAACAGAGTTATTAATGGCTCGGTAGGTTCTGTACTATCCTCTATACAGACTGTACAACCTGTTGAATCAGCATTAGGCTTGCACCAGGTACTTATAATGATGATTGACTGCAGAGACCAAAAGACAACCTCAACTTGTAGAAAACACTTTGATCTGAAATCTTTGTATTGATCTAGAAACTTGATTTAAGACTAGGCACCTGTCTATCTCTGGTAACGTCTGTATCCTCTGTATATAGGTGATAAGCTGAAGAACTGCCTCGATCTGTATAGGTGGAACTGCAAACTCGTCCAGGAGAATCTCATGTGGAACAGAAGGCTTCGCTCGAATCAACCGAGCTAGCACGGTGGTCTGTAATCGTGAGAGACTGGCCTAGTGTGAAGAAGGGAGACTTACACACCATGTCTCTGCCGCATATAAAGCCATGGGGGTAACAATGGTATCGAAGAGGTGACACTTACTGCGAGCATCCTGGATGGACTTTCGGAAGCAAAATCGCTCTAGTTGAACAAGGGAGGCATGTCCTTTCACTAGTCGAGTGGTAGCGGCCTGTCTCATGCTAAAAGTAGGACCTGAGAAAAGGACCCCTAAGTATGTGTAGGAAGGGACCACCTCTAGAATCTGCCCACCCAAAGTAAGCTCCTGTCGCTGCATGAATGCCCTCGAAGTGTTGAAGACCATAACCTTGGTCTTCCCAATGTTCACCCCTAGGCCCCATCTGGTGCAAAACTCATGCAAGCAATCCAATTGTCGTTGTAGACCCTCTTTGGTCGGTGAGACCAATACCACATCATCAGCATAAAGGAGGATAGCGATCAAGATGTCACCAAGCCTGCAGCCAGTACCACTACCCTGTGTAATGACTCTCTCCAACTCATCAATATACAAGCCAAAGAGGACTGGTGAGAGGGAACAACCCTGTTTCACCCCAGTAGTGCTCCAGATGTGCTCACTGCTATGCCGGAAACATCCAAGGACACGCTCATAAAGTGCCATCACAGCAAGAACAATGTCGGTGGAGAAGCCGAGGTCTCGGAGTCTCTGGATGAGCAATGAGCGAGGAACAGAATCAAAGGCTTTCCTGAAGTCCACAAAACAACAGTAAACCTTTAACCCTCTCTCTCCTGTGCTTAGCCTCCTCAATCAAGGCTCGCAATGTGAAGATGTGATCTGCCGTAGAATAATGTGCTCGGAAACCAGCCTGACCCATGGCATGTAGTCTCCCAGTCTCCGCCTCTGAGCTCACAACAGACTGCAGTATAGTACCATATAATTTCGCCAGGACATGCCCAATCATGATAGTGCGGTAGTTACTCGGAATCATGGGGTCACCATTCTTATGGATGGGGTGGATAATGTTAGTGCACCAGGAGGATGGGAAACCAGAGACAACTGCAGAGTTAAGAAGGGTGACTATAGTGGGGGCGAGTAAGTCGGAGGCATGGGTAAGGAGTTCAGATTCAAGGTCTTTGATATCTCTGGCCTTGTGGGACTTCATCTTCTTAATGGCTGCAAGTACCATGTCAGATGTGAAAAAGGAGAACTCAGGTGACCGTGGAGATATGGCGATAGGTGAGGCGGTAGGGACCGTGTACAGGCTAGTAGCATAATCAGTCCATATGCGGAGGTCCTCCAAGAGAGGTGGTGGAGAGCGAGGAATGAACTCGCGCCAGAAAGCGCCTGAAGAAGAGTTGAAAAGAAGGTCAATGAGACGTTTTCCTTCAGAATCATCATGGGAACGTTTCTTACGGCGGAGAGCACGATGGTAGGAGCGTCGGGAAGATCGAAGCAGATGTGGGGCATGGATGCGTGAGTGGGTTACTGACTGATGGAGAGAGCGGCACTCAGTATCGTACCAAGGAGGGTGTAGTGGTGAAGGTGTGCGTCGGGTCTTTCTGGGGTGGGGTTTTGTGGGGAGGGTTAATGATGCGGCCGTGTGGAAAGAGGTGGTGAGGAAATCAGCCTGGGTGTCGACTGAACTGTCATGAGGAAAGGAGTGTAAAGTGAAGCTAAGGACTGTCGGTATAGCGGCATGTAAGTGGGATCAAATGTGTACGTGGGTGCTCGGGTAAGTGTGGGTAGTGTAGATGGATGAGTGGGTGGAAGGTGGCCGATATCGAAGGAGAGAAATGAGTGATCAGAAAGGGTGGTGGGGAAAATGTGGAAGTCAAAAACTATGGGTACAAAGGATGGTGACCCCATTAGATAGTCAACGACACTATGTCCTCCATTGTGCTTGATTACCATGCTAATCTCAGATCTAATGAGGCTAAATACTTCATTATGGAGATAAGTTTCCTTAGAGGATGATTCACTTACTCTCATAAAGAGTTTACAATTTGCCTCAATACATGAAAAAAGACAATTTTTCACACTATGAGTGGACAACTCACTCTTGCTCTTGCAAGACTCAATAACATACATTCGATGAAATAAGCATTTGCTTTCTAATTGATCTAAAACCAATTTCAAATCATTCAGAACATCAACTATGTTCTCAATAGAGACATCATACTCAACTAGTATGGCTTTACTCCAACTTTGAGATGCAAAAGTCTCTCACCAAAGCAAATTGATTCACCAAATGACATAAGAGAAGCAAGCATGAGATGTATACCACTTGAAATGTGCTCCTCTTTCCCTTGAAATATGAGCCACATGGGCTCAACCATGTTCCTTGAGATTCTTCTTGGAATCATAACTTGAGAAGGACTCTCCTCCTCAATCCTTGGCACACTTGGACCTTGAGATGACTCCTCAAGATCATCTTCTTGGTGCTCCTCCTTGATGGAAATCCGAGTCCTCCATGTCTCAAAATGATCACAGCAAACATGATCATATAATGTGCACTTCATAGGATCATCAACATTACTTATGCTAGAAACATAAGTCCAAAAATCACCACAACTTGGCATGATTTTTCTAATATTGAAATCAAGAAGTATTTTCATCTCAATAAGGCTAACTACTTGCTTATGGATATAAGTGTCCACTTTGGATGCTTCACTTGTTCTCATAAGAAGTTTACAACTTGCCTTTAAAATTGAAAATTTACAATCTTCAACATTATGAATGAACACATCATTCATGATCTTATTGAAACCAAAAGAAAATACATTATGAAGACATTTCCATTTCCTTGATTTCATATTCAATGTAAGTTTACAAGGAAAACATGCTTTGCTATCTATTAAAGCATCACACTCAACTAGTATTGCCTTAGTCCACCTTTTAGAAACAAAAATCTCTTTAAAGCAAAATAGTTCTTCATAAGATGTCATGAGAGCATAAATGAAACTATTTTCATTTCGTGATTGCTCCTCATTAATAAATTTGAACTTATCTAAAGTTCCAAGCAAAATGCTTTCCAAGGACATGAAATAAATCCAAGTGACATCTATCTTTGCATTTTGAACCAAACAATGCACTTCCAAATGAAAAACTTCTAAAGGTTTGAAATGTGTGATGATGGACTGCTGAAGACAAATCTTGTAAGTCCTTGTGAGACTCCAAGCCTCATGCATCTTTCCACAAAGGAAACACCTTTCCTTGGATTGTCCTTCTTACCTTTGCACTTTGAACTTGAAGCTCCATCCTTCACCTCGGCCCCCTTGTTTTGGTTCTCCTTGGATGGATTGGTCTCAATTTTTGATATTCTCGAACAAAGGATGGGTTTTGTTTCAAATACTTGAAAATCAAACTTAATCACTTCTTGGATCAACCACAACACATATCCCTCACTCACATTTATGACTTGAATTAAAGTCAAAAACACACTCACACACAGGAGTAGGGGTGAACAATGTGACTTGGATCTCAAATTTTTCTCCTAGTACTTGCCAACAATTCTTATCACCTTGTATTGGTAGATTTTGCCTTTATGAGTGTTTGTGCTTTAGAAATTCACTAAGATTTCACTTGGAGGACTGATCCAAGAGTGTCCTCTAGCATTTAGATGCTTCTAGACTCGGCCCATCGAATCAATCCTTTTATGCTGATGCATGGCTTTTAGCCTTTTAGCCTCGTTCACCAGTTTCTGTCAGACTCAAAGCTCTTAAGGTGCAAGTTGCAGTTGATTTCCTGCAAGATATGCAAGAAATGATACAGGTGGCCAAAGAAAGCATCAAAAGCTCAAGATAGAGCTTAGTTTTATGCTAACCGTGGTGGTTCACCTTGAGAGTTTGAGGTCGGAACATGGATGTCTATTGAAATCCCTAAAGATTCCAAGGTACTTTGAAATTAGAAATGCTATAAGCTATCTCTTCGATATAGTTCTTTCAAGGTTGTAAAGAAAATCAACCGGGTCGCTTAGCGACTAGATCACTCTTGAACAAATCTAGAATGAAGGTATAATGGATTTCAATCTCTCCCCTTGCAAATCACTCCTTAATCTTTCGTTTATAGCACTCTTTCTCTCTCAACTTCAATGTACACTCAAAAAATAGAGAATGAACTTCAATGTACTGTGAACAAGCTTTTATCCATCTATATGATTGATCTAAACCTCAATGGAATAGAAACAATGCAAGTGAAAGCTTGAAAAATGCACTAAATTGACTCAAAATTGGGTGTATGAAGCTCAAAATGCACCAAACTGAATTTTATCGTCCAAAACAGGTTCTGTACGGCCCCACACGTGTGGAAAGTACACTTGCAGCCCACAGCAAGATTTGGTACAAATATAATGGTTCTAGCTATCCATTGAAACTCGCTACCTCAATATTAGCTTGTTTCCAAAAACTTGCCAATATGGGAATAGTTTTAGATCAATGTCATAAATGCACTTGTGGCTCTGATACCATGTCAAAGTACAACAAAATGGACCAAGAATAGATCTGAATCAGATCCACAAGTGTGATTGGATGTTAGATTAGATCAACCTATCAATCTACACAAGATTAGATAGCATTTAGATCAAATCTGGATGAATAAATCTAACAAGAACAATCATTATTGATCAAAACTTGTATTTGTTGGTTTCACACGTGTGAAAACCTATTAGAGTATGGACAACAAGATGAGAATAAAGTATATTGAGCCTAGAACCCAATCAATGCATAAAAACACAAGACAAATAGAGAGAATAGACTAGAATTGCTCCAAAACCAAGATTTAGCTTCCATGCCAATTATGGCCAAATGAGCCACTATATATACACAAGAGCTGATGCTTACTCGATTTGGCACGTGTGAGGGTGCCTACTCATCAAAGGATCCACCAATAATCATCAATATGGCACATGGACCAAATTTCTTAACTTATAGCCTCCTCCCTTGATTTTAGGCAATTTTTCTAATTTATAAGGACTTGCACAAATATCTACTACAAGTTGGATCTCACCTACTACTGATGTTTTCACACATGTGGGCAGTCCTAAACACGTGTAGATTTTGGTAGCCCACTAGATCTCAAATGAAATGGTATGTACAACCTATACGACTCATCTAAATGATAAATGCATTTATTCCACACGTGGGAACAGGCTCCACACATGTCTAATGATGATATGTACTAGTCATAATGGTATTTACAGGATTTGATCAAGTTAGCTTTTGCCAATTTTAACAAGACTATGTAATCGAAAAATGTCAGATAAAAAGATGAGCGCAATGTTTTGCAGTAATGGTAGCACGAACAGGAATGAAATGTGCCTGTTTAGAGAAACGATCCACGATAACAAGACAAGTATCATGGCCACACTCTGTGCGTGGTAAGCGTAAAAGAAAATCCATAGAAATATCAGTCCATTGGCGATGTAGCAATGTTGAAGAAGACCAGAAGGCTTAGTCCGTGGATACTTATTACGAGCACGGAACATACACTGCTGTATAAGAGCTAGTAATTGGAGTTTCATGTGTGGCCAATAAAAATAACATTTGAGACGAGCAAAAGACATCTGATAACCGTAATGACCGCCAACACGAGAATAATGAGCATCAATAAACGGGATCGAACATCGGGTAGACTAGGAACACACAAAGCACGAATCTCAGCCATTTCCTGTGGTGTATACCGCTTCAGGATAATGGGATGAGGAGCAGTGGGGGTACGAGGAAGGAGGAGAAATGGTCGAAGAAATAGTGGGTGAATGAGATGGTGGAGTGGCGGATCGAGAAAACGGTGGACAAGATAGTGAACGAGACGGAAAAGATGGTTGTTGGTCAAGGTACTTATGCTGTAAAGTAGAAGCAAGCGACATAGCACGATCTAATGAAGTAGGCTGAAAAGACTGAACATCGTAACGTAAAAAACCATGGATGCCAAAAATATAATGACCAATAACTGCAACAAGTGGAAGATCAGAAAACAGATAAGAAAACTCAACAAATTTTTCATTGTATTCAAGAAGCGTACCAATTTGTGTGAGCTGTCTATAGAGGTCGAGTTGAGATTGAAACCACATTGGATCAGTCATGGCAGAATAAATGGCAACTTTGAACTCGTTCCAAGTAGCAGAAGTGTCAAATGGTGACTGATGAGTATGCCACCATGTCAAAGCGCATTTGGACAAATGCAAAGTAGCATGGATCAGGTAATGTGTTAGGTGGGGAGGAGTTTGAAGAGAGAGAGAGAGAGAGAGAGAGAGAGAGAGAGAGAGAGAGAGAGAGAGAGAGAGAGAGAGAGAGATCGGTAATAGAGGATTGCAAAGTTTGAAGCGTAGTCATCATAGCCTGTTGGGTAGTGATGAGATGATTTATGTGTATGAGATGGTCATCAAGCTGAGTTTGAATGTTGCCGTGAGAAGAGGATGCATCGGAAGAATCCATGATGGATATATTTGGGGAAGGTAGTAGTTGAGGAGGGCAGAAACAAGTAGGCGGCAACTAAAAAACAAAATTCAGGCAGCTGGCAATTTTTTTTTCAGGTGCGGACTGGGGGAGGTGCGATCTGGGGGAGGTGCGACTGGGGGAGGCAGAGAGAGAGAGAGAGAGAGAGAGAGAGAGAGAGAGAGAGAGAGAGAGAGAGAGAGAGAGAGAGAGAGAGAGAGAGAGAGAGAGAGAGAGAGAGAAAGCTTTTGTCGTTGTAGATCCTGCAATTTTTTTTTCAGCTAACAGGAAAGAGCTCTAATACCATGTTATGAACAGATTCATAGATTTGTTATCAATGATTTATAAAAGACTGCAAAAAGCATTCTCCAACTAAGAAATTATATGAACATCAATGGCCACCGATAGCTTCGGCAAGTCTCCAACTAAGATATCCAAAATAGTACAACTCCCCTACAAGAAGCCCTAGACTCAAAATCATCAAAGTTACTAAATGACCAGCCTTAGTGGCTATTTATAGTGGAGAAAACCTACCTCCATATAGAACTGGAGGGATGGTGAAATTAAAAAATTAGCGCCAAAATTAGAAAACCATGTAAATGGTGTCTCTAGGCCTGTCACATGTAGCGTGTCCAAAAATATTGTCAAAAATAGAGAAGGATGGACTATAATGTATGTCCATAACACTCATGAGCTTGCCATTTTCAATGGCTTGTCTTGTTGGCCGAGTTCTGGTCACTATACTTGCCACCCACATAGTGGTGGCCACTATGTGGGTGAATTTCTTCATGCGGCCATCATCTCTCAGACCCTTTTATCCCATTTCATTGTTTCTGCCACCACACTATCCGATCATTCTTTTCTTTCCATCCATTTGAGCTCATCATTATGGCCCTCCTCCTCTCACCCTCTTTGGTGACACATGCTCCCAGATACACGTTCAGTCTGACATACACACACCTCTATCATGAAGCTCTCTCCTTCGTTCTCGAAAACTTTCCATATGATAGCATGTTCAACTCCCAAGCATAGCTTCTTACTACAACTCTTCATACCGCTGCTTCCATGGCTTTTCCATCTAGACATCGTAAATGCTTCACACGCTCGAATATACGTCAGCTTCACCAAACTTGGTACGATGATGTATGCAAATACCTTCACTTACAAGAATCTTTTTTTTTCTCATCACCTTCGTAACATCAAACATTTATACAGTTATTGTCGTCATTATGAAAAGAGCTTGTATGAGACGTTTGAAGGAAAGCGCCTTGTTGATGCCCTTCTTCTTCTGGTGCTTTTTGGCTTGAATTTACTCCTCAGGCCCCACCTTTTTTGAGATCTATGTCATTGGACTGAGTATGCCACATCACTCTACACCTATCCCACTGATCCGATTGTGATATCTCCTCGTCCTTCCTCTTCTCCTTTTCATCATAGATATGGTTTGTCTAGCCATTGATAGATTGAAAATGCATCGAGCATGAGATATAGATGATTTAGAGGCTAAACTACTAATTCATGCCTTTAATATACTTTTGGCTATTGTGGCCTTACTCAATCACACCGTTATCTCTAGTTTCCCTTTGTCATGGTGCACCGATATCATCCACCCTATCCATAAGAGCGATGACCCCATGAAGCCTGATAACTACCGGACTATTATGATTGGACACATTGTGGCCAAGCTCTATGGCACTATCCTTCAGACAGTGATCAGTATTGAGGTAGAGACATGATGGCTACATGCTTTGGTTCAGGCCAGAACACAACATTCCACTTCTGATCATGTGTTCACACTTCGGGCTATCATGGAGGAGGCCAGGTTCAGACATGAGCGAGTTTATCGCTGCTTTGTAGATTTTCAGAAAGCTTCTGATTGTCTCGAGACACATGCTCATCCATAGATTAAGGGATCTAGACTTTTTTACTGATACGATATTGGTTGTCATGGCACTATATGAGCAGGTTTGGGGACCCATATTATGATTTTTAAGACCTCTATGCAACAACAGGTATTTACTTTAGGAGACCATGTCAAATCTCTTTACAAGGCACCAGAGAAACATTTCAATAATATCACCATTTTGGTTGTACAAAGTGGTATCCTATTCTGTATCTTGTCTTTTGTCAACAGAGGCAAACTGGATGTTTCTGTTGAGTGCCATTGACCTCTCACATTTGCTTTAAACTGTCAACTAGCTTAAAGACAGGTGATTTGCTGGAATGTATGAATTGTGAAGAGGGGACAGTAGGTTAATGTGTGGTTTGCAGCTGAGGAAAATAATGATTACTCTCCGTAGTTACAATTTTGCATTTAGAGGGTATATAAGCTTTCTGCTTTCAGGATTTCGCATAAAAGAATTTCTTGAAGTAGGCAAATCTACTTTCTAGCAAGAGGCATCAGTTTGGAAATGCTCACACAACAAGTGCTTTTTGTCAACTTGCTTGACAGGATGGGCTGATAAGATACATGGCATGACTCTTCCCGTTGATGGCCCATATCAAGCCTATACATTGCACGAACCTATTGGAGTAGTAGGGCAAATCATACCATGGAATTTTCCAATGGTCATGTTCTCTTGGAAGGTGGCCCCAGCACTTGCTTGTGGAAATACAATTGTTTTGAAGACTGCTGAACAAACTCCCTTATCTTCCATTTTAGCTGGAAAGCTTGCACTTGAGGTATGTATCTTTCTCTCCTGCCGTCTCTTTCCGTGCAATTGCACAAATATTTGGCCTGGGCATAGTCAACATGTTTTTAATTGTTTTTGTAGAAAATGTCTGACTTGTTTGCATCCTCCACTTGCTGATGCTATGGGATTGCTTTCATGTCCCTGAATAAATTATCTTTTACATCCACGTAACACTACAAATCTCAAAATACAAAATCATGCTCTTTGTGAAGTCTTCCAGGACTTCTAGTTTAAGTCCACCAAATAATGGCATTCACATCAACATTAAGTGCTCATCTTACTTGATATTCATGCAGGCGGGCCTACCTCCTGGTGTCCTTAACATTGTTTCAGGCTATGGACCTACTGCAGGTGCTGCTGTTTCAAAACACATGGATGTAGATAAGGTTTCTTCTTAGTCCATATTCATGTTATGATCTGTTAGTAGTTAATTCTGATGGATAAAACACAGGTAAAGGCCAATGATGTTTGTGAGGATTGGGTAGTCTTTTGGCCAGTCACTCTAGCTCGTTGTTTAACCTTTTCTTATAAATACTGAAGGGTTTTATGTTCATGGTGAAACAGTTACTGAAATGATGATGTTGAAACTGAATTTCAAACAATGGTTTGTCAACATCCTTTCATGCACGAGCTCCACATGTACGCCATTGTTTTTCATAGACTTCATCCCATACTCTGGATTTCCAACCTGACATATGCCCAACTATGCAAGATGGTGAGTGGAAGCTCTTATTTTGCTACTGCATGTAGGACATATCTACTACTTCTTGTGCTCGACTTTGGCTGCAGTTATCTTCACACATTTTCCATAAAACCATATCTCATAGACATCACAGAATATCCAAAACTCATTTGCGTTTGCCTGTTTGTTCTATCGATGAGGCTACATGGGAGCCTTTTGGTATTTTGGCACATACTCGCATCTCCAAGATCAGGCCCTAGCTTTTGCAGGTGCTATCCAGTCATCATCAGCACCTTCTTCACAGCCCTTTTTGGGTCATAATTTTTCATGAAGTTAAAGTAGGACAAAGTTAAGCACATCATCTGATAGGTATTAGATTTATGGAATTCTATCGGCCGAAGTCAATACCTTATTAAATGGCCCCACTAACTAAGGTATGGAACCTGAGTACATCTGGATGTGGTGGACTGAACCCTTGGACAAAAGTTTTAGATTATGGATGAGGATGAGGGAGCTTAGCTTAGCTAGACTGAGAAGACCATTCAAGAAACTTGTAGACTGTGGATAAGGACAAGGGATCTTTGTGCTGACACTATCAGTAGTCTTTTGAAAGTTTACCTCGAGGGCCTCCAAACTAGTATCATGTAAGTAGTAGCTCGTAGGAAGATCCACATTGAGCTCCTTTGCTCTCTTGAGTTCTTTGTAGGAGGTTTTATGAAAGCTCTTTGTAGGAAATCTGCTACTTATCTTGGCTCTGGATGATGTCCATTCAGTGTGCTTTGTACTGGATTGCAATATAATTATTTCTTGTTACCATCTTTTCTACATGGATGTTTTGTTGCTTGTGGATGTGTTCATAACTGACAATATTCATCCTGCTGGGGGAAATCAGTTAAATTTTGAGCGTTTGTTCAAAGTGTCCGCCATTTGGTTGCTTTCTGATTTAGGTTATGCAAGTGAGAATCAAATATAGCAAAGTTTCTTGGTTGCAGGGCCTGCAACACAATTAATTTTCAGTTGTTCTCAATATATTTGCTGCAAAACCATCATTGTTTGACAAATTTGTTGCTCAAATATTTTGTTTTTTCATGATTATCTTGTGGATGTGTTCATCTCCTAACAACGGAAGAAACACTTTCCAAAATAAAGACTTTATGAACCTTTTACTGCTTGTATGATTCAGGTTGCATTCACAGGATCCACAGAGGTTGGAAAAATCATAATGCAGTCAGCTGCACAGAGTAATTTAAAGCCTGTCACATTGGAACTAGGAGGAAAATCTCCTTTCATTATTTGTGAAGATGCTGATGTAGACCAGGCCGTTGAGCTCTCTCATTTTGCCCTCTTCTTTAATCAGGTAGGGTCTCCAAACCACTAATCTGCTAAGATTTCTGTTGTTGTTTTTTGGGATCATTAAAATCCTGTTAAATAGCTACCTAAGTTTGAGTCATCATGTTTTGGAGTTAATTCTTTTGGCAGGGTCAATGTTGCTGTGCTGGTTCAAGAACCTTTGTTCATGAGAGTATTTATGACGAATACTTGGAGAAGGCTAAAGATAGAGCTCTAAAAAGAATAGTAGGGGATCCCTTTAAAAGTGGCGTAGAGCAGGGTCCTCAGGTAAATGTTAGTTCTATGATGTGTCTAAAAGTTCATTTGAAAGGCTTCTTTGATGGAGATAGCGTACATCTATTTCATTTTTCCACCAAATTACTTAGCGTGCTATAAATTTGTCTAAGCCAATGCCTTGCAGCTCAGTTTAATACGTGGAAGGACAATCATTCTGAAGTTTTAAATTATTGATATATCAGGTAGACGAAGTACAATTTAACAAGGTATTAGGCTACATTGATGCGGGGCAACAAGAAGGTGCAAGACTTCTCACAGGCGGTGCTCGGTTTGGACGCAAGGGCTACTACATAAAACCTACAATTTTTGCAGATGTGCAGGTTTGATGTTCCTTGTGCTTTATCAACTTAAATGCTAAGCTAATTACTGGCTTGTCACACCAGAGTTGGTACCTTTTGAATTATCGATACAGAGAAGACAGGCAGTTTCCAGTTAGCTAATCAAAACTAAAGTAGCAGTAGAATGATTGGTGAGAGCATCCCAACAGGTGAATCATCGTTGAGCCGCAGTACTTAGAATAGTAATTGTCTACTAACTTCCATAGCTTGGAAAATGCAGGATGCTATGTCAATAGCTAAAGATGAGATTTTTGGACCTGTTCAATCTGTTACAAAATTCAGGTGTGTCTCTCTCTCTCTCTCTGTGTGTGTGTGTGTGTCTCTCTCCATATTTGATATTGCCTGCTATAGCTGCAAATTATTGATATTGCCTGCTATAGCTGCAAATTACTCTATTTATTCTTGCCATTGTGTTATCTCAATACTGTTCCTCCCAATCTCTATAAGCTCTTTCTACAGTGAAGCAACCAGAGTACAAAAAATTCTCATATTTTTTTTGCTTGATGAGTTTAGCGATTTAACCATTCCAACAGGGTCTCAGAATAATGATATTGCTATTTTTTTGGCATTTGCAGAACACTTGAAGAGGTGGTCAAACGGGCAAATAACACCGACTATGGATTGGCTGCAGGAGTATTTACCAAGAGTTTGGACACAGCAAACACATTAAGTCGTGCATTACGTGTAGGGACGGTATGGATCAACTGTTATGATATATTTGATGCCTCAGTTCCTTTTGGTGGATATAAGATGAGCGGGGTAGGACGAGAGAAAGGGGAACATGTTTTGAAGAATTATCTGCAGGTCAAGGCTGTTATGACACCACTCGTCAACCCTGCCTGGCTGTAGTTTGATGCATGTCAAAGTTTGGCATTCTGTAATCACACTATTATGTTGGGGACCCTAATATATCACCCAATAGACATTGCCTTTCTTATCGAAGGCAACCAATGATGGGACTGCGCTAAGTGCTTAGAGAATTCACAGCTTAAAATGATCAAAGAGAAAATTTGATCTGGAGTTTGTAACCTGTGTGCTCTAGCTATGTTCTTGTCACATTAGAAAGCTGCCCTTTATTCAATGGATGCTATTATGTAAAATAATTGCAATAAAGTTGGTCTTGTTCAGGTTATAATCAGTCAGTCAATCAATCTCAATCATAGTCAATGTACTTGGCTTGAGTTCCTGAATCAACATCTGGTATTTTGAGAGCTTAGTCTATTTAGATGAATGACTTTCAGGAATCTGCAAGAGTTGTTGGCATTCTTACCCCAGGTTTACCACTCTAGTTTAAGGTGAAGCAAATGAGATGGTGGGCATGGACCCTAGCTTTCTTTTCCATATGGTCTGCAATTTGTACGGTTATCATGTGTTTTTTTTGGGTGTAGAGCTCTGTGAGTTGTGCCTTTCTTTTTGTAGCCACTTCATTTCACTAGCATCATATATGTACGAACTTTACAAAACTCCAATCTCTCAATAAGAGATGGAAACAAAGTGATGGCAAAGCACTCATTCGCATCACATTAAATATGAAAGACTCCCAAATTTCTCATGTTAGTGGAGCTCACACAACCTAAGAGGCTTGGAATATTTTGGTCAACATGTTTGAAACCCAAGATGTCACCACAAGCTATTTCTGGAAAGGGAGTTGTCTTTATTGAAGATGTTTGAAGCAAACTTGATTAGTAGTCATATAGTTTGATTTAGGACATCGCTTGATGAGCAGACAATGCAATTACTTTGCTATAGGCAATCTCTGTGATTTCTATGAGAATCTTGCATGATGATATTTGCACAAACAAATTTGGCCATTAAAAAAAAAACCTATATGCTGCTTGAAGAAGAGGTTAGGAGATAGTGAGTAAGAATTTGGCAAATCATTGGCTTTAAAATTCAAAAAACTCGTTATTCAAAGAAATATCAATTTAGTTGAAGACTGTAAAATCAGGAGAATCAAAATAAGAAAGAGCTATGATCAAAGCCTAACAAAGTTTTTTCGAATTTTTGCAAGAAATCAAGGCATGAAAGCAAAGAGCGTAGAATAAGCATCTACAATCAAAATAAAAATAAAACAACAAGCACATACCTTTGTAGACAACTCAAAATACCAACAAGAGATTGTTTATGGTCAAATTAGATTGTAGTGCTACCCAAAACATGACAAGTAAAATTGAGTTGTTCAAGAACTATAAAATAATCCAACATTGAAATAGAAGTTCAACTAGGAGACAATAGCCTTGATCAAACTTAAGGCGAAGGAATTCTTCAAATTAGATAAAGAATAATAAACATGACGTATGTTATGGAGATATATATATATATCCAAAAAAATGAGTCAATGGTGGAATATTAAGGGGTTGCTCAACAATCTGCAACTTGATATTTCCCGAGGCGAAATGGAGTAGCCAAGAGTAAAAATTGAATCTTAATTAACAATGACATTATATACTTTCACTTACAAACTCTTATTGTACAAAAGTTGTAGCAACAACTAACTACATCAAGAATTCATGCTATACAAGAGCAATAGAAGGCAAAACATATGAAGATGTGTGAATTGGAATCAAGCTTTTAAATAAACATTTCAAGGTTTTTTGTTTTGTACTGCTTTTGCTTAAAAACCAGTTAACCACGACAAGAAGTTGGATCATTGTAGTATCATGACTATTTTCATTGGAATATAGATTAGAGAACAAGGGTTTCAAGCCACCTAATCCAGTTGATGGAAAAAGGTCATCGTGAGAAATGTTGTCTTCGTAGAAAATCAATTTCAAGATCCCAAATGCAAGGAATGATCTTTAGGTATCTCGAGATATTTATAGGATAATGAACTTGAGGCAAAGCCTTTAAATTTTTTTCATGATCTGAGCATTCTACACGTCAAAAGATAATTAGAGATTTAGTTGAGATCAATTATAAGGCAAAGCCACCTATGAGACTCATTGATTGTCCGGTTCAAATAACCCTAGATGAACCTCCAAAGGGTAGGAGAGTTACTTAGCTACAAAGCAATTTTCAAGACAAAATTCAAATTGATGCGGACACCGATAGATGGAAAGCTAGCCTAGTTGCCTAAAGGTTTGAACAGATTTTAGGAATTGAGTACTTAGAGACATTTAGTCCAATAGCACAATTGGCTTCAATGAGAACCTTCACAGCTTAGAGGTACATCAAATGGATGTACAAACGACCTTCTTCAATGACAATCTCAAGGAGGAAGTTTATAGGAGATAGCTAGAAGGTTATGAGTCAAAAGGAAAAGAGGATAAAGTATGTGAGCTACAAAAAGCCACTATATGGTTTGAAATAGTCACCTGGATCTTGGTTCCATAGGATAGATATGTTCTTTCTAAAAAAACGGATTCGAGATCAAGTATGTTGTCTCTTATGTTTACTACAAAGGAAGTAAATTAGTCATTTGTTAAAGTTGTCTAGTTGTCTTATATGCCAACAGGTTTGCACTTCCATCGATATTCAGAAATATTTATGAGAGATAAAAAAGAAGCTATCAGAGATTTTTTCTTAGCTAGCTCAAATATCTAGAAGGCAATCTAGGTACAAATAGTATGAATGGTTGCAAACCTACACAAACTATGATTTCCTACTCATCCACACACTCAGAGAATAAGAGAAACAACAAAATAAGTCTAGTGTATTAACTTCCACACTCAGATAAGCACCTCAATATCTCTTCAAGGAAAAAACCATAATGTATTTTTTCATGCAAGCAAACTCGATGTAGGAATTGGACTGCACACTGTCACAATCAAGGCTGCCAAGTAAGCTAGTAAGTTGCCTGTTTTACTTACCATCACCAATTATCCCCACACAAACAGAAACCTCCACACAAATGATCTTGCATCTCCTCCAATTCTTGAGATGATCTTGTTGTCATTGTGAGAGTCATTGCATATTCAAATATTCTTCTTGATGAAAGCAGTGGTTGACTGATTTCCTCAGTGCGCGCACTTCTACAATAGTAGGCGAACACAAAATAGAGCTTCATTGCATTTATGTGGAAGTGGAAGAGCAAACAGTTAGACAAAGCAATACGAAAGTCAGACAGAAAGTGAAAAGCATGCAAGACGAATGCAAAACCAGATAGTAATTTATTCAGATTGAATATATAGAAATACAAGTGAGATAATGTTTGCAAGCACAAGACAATAGCAGATGTAATCGCGTGCTCACAAAGGTAACTTTAGTGAATGTTAGGTTCTGTAGGGCGAATTGATACTCGGGTTATACCTCCCTCCAAATGATGGTCCGGTAATCAACCTCAATCCACGGCTCAAAGGGACCTGACGGTTCTCAACCGTGACCGGTTCCTACAAAAGAGCATTCCCGGCGGTTCTACATAGAAGCCGGTTTTCAAGAAGTAGTGTACCCGTCGGTTAGGATCTTTAGAACCGGGTTGAGAACCGAAAAAAAAATCAATACCCGGCCAACACTGGAGTAAACATCACCAAGAACTTGCAAAAGATTCATCCGCCAAACTTCTTGCACCTTTGGGAGATGCCAAAAATATCCAAGAAATAGAACGCCTTCTAAAATGACCTAGCTTTTCTACCCTCCAAGATAAATATTTCAAGAACTCAAATAAAAGAACTGGCTCTTTCAATCTTAACAATCCAAACTCAGTCATCTTTGGATCAGGAGCAAAAAAAAAAAAGCGGTTTTTAGATTTCAAAAGAAAGGAAGGACAAAGTAGTGGCACCAAGGATGATTCACCAATCAAAAAATCGAACTTTTACAAATCCTAATCGATGTGCAGGACGAAGAAGGGACAGTTAGAAGGAAAATCAGTACTTCAATGACCGACCGCCTCCAACACATGTAGAATTTTTTTGCATTTACGTTACCGTAATAGAGTTTTTGAGGCTATCCATGTGAAGTACTTTAAGCTCACGTTTTATGCAGGCATTTTGGTATTGTAGACAAACTCTTTCAAAATATCATCTTTGGCTGGTCGTACCTACCAAGTGTTAAATGTGAATGGTACTTCCCTTATGATATTTTTTGCGAATTTGATATAGAAAATCTACATCCTTGTCATTGTCTTACTTTCAAATGTTTCAAAAACATTAATGCATTCATCTGATTTTGGAGGGAAGCACAAGGAAAAAACTTGGCTAGGTTATTCATCATGAACCAGATAACATGGTCAAACCAAATGATGAAAGAGCTCTTTTTGCATTGTTCACCACATCTACACTTGAAAAAAGGTCTTTTCCTTGGTATAGGTTCATTCTATTGAAGCCGGTTTCAAAGTGGCCTCTAATTATGGGTCAGGTTTGCTCAGAAGGGCAGAGAGAGGGTTTGAATTTGTTCATACGAATAATGATGTCGAAAGAAACAGGGGTCTCAAGTGAATGATTTTTATGCATGGCGGCCAATTTACAGACTTGTATTTCTTTTTCTGTCAAATGAGTCATCATGATCCAAAGATCGATAGGGATGGGTGCAAGGAAATTGACAAAAGGAAGACTCCAAAGTTTATAAGACGTAAGAGTGGATTTGTACTCAACAATTCTGCCTGGAATAAAAGGGACTTGACAGCTTTTAGATTGGTTGAAGTCATAAGAAGAAAGGTCACCAATGTCGTAAATGTCTTGAGAAAAGATCTCGAGTTGAGAGGAACTATCCTCACCAAGGTCATCAATAAAGACTAGAGGGTGTGGCGAAAGAGGAGCATCAGAAACAGAAGGGAAAATGATAGTAGGAGTAATACCATTTTTATTTTCCAAGCACATGAACACTTTTCTAATGTGCATATTATAGAACTTTTTCTCCTCTTCGAATTTTTCAATGAAATCATTAAGACGATTGTAAAGATTTTTCACTAAGCTCAAAGTGTTTTTCTTTTTAACAAACTCAAGATAAATCTTTACCCAGTCAATAGACTCAAGCAGATCAATCAGACAAAGAATCTTATCCTTAGGTCCTGTAGAAGAACATGTAGCCTTATCAGTGTTAGTGACAAAATTATGCATCTCAACGGCCTTTTTCATACAACAAATCAGTGTATGAACAAAATGGTTAGGTGGAGGAAAGGGCTCCCCATAACCCAAAGAGGCAGCATCCTGAAACCATTTTATAGACTAAACCATAAAAACAGACCTTTGTTAGCTTATGAATAGGATAAAAGGTAAAGGTTTCAGTACTATCCCACCCAAGGAATAGTCGGATTTACACCACTAGGATGCATAGAAAGAGATACAAGACTGCACTTAGTTCATCTTGACAAAGCAAGACCCCTTTCGTAAAAACTACGTATCTTATGCATTTCCATACTGTCTAAGACTGTTTTATTGAAGTCTCTATTGTTAGGTTTTTGACAAAGATTTGTTTAAGAATCATTTAGTCAATTTTGCTTTTTTGGGAAGTATTATCTTTTTCTTAAGTCGTTTCTTTTAAAATAGAGAGGGTAAAACGTATCAATGTTAAGGTATAAGGAACTACTTAACCCATTCTTGTTTGTGCGTTGTAGAATACATATACGAATCGATAACGAGAAGTCATACCTGAAGGTTTGTTGACAAGGCTTCTTGAGAGGCTGCCATCATTGTTTTTCTGTAAAAGGTTTTCTCTTTATATCATAACGACAAGAAAATAGTCTGTTTAGTCCATAGCTACGTTTAAGAGTAGAAAACGTTTAGATAAAGTAAACATAGTGTGTTAAATCGTCTGCTTCATGACGGTTCAGTCGGTAACATACCTTTACTTTGAGTACAATAATGCTCGGTTCGAATATGAACCAGAATGTAGAAGGTAATAGGTCATAGTAAGAGATGACACTACATTATCACATACACTCTTTAATAATTTAGTATCATATAGTGAGACTTGGAAACGTAAAAGATGTCTTTTGAGAATATCATTTCATTGTAAGAACAGAGAGTAAAGCCAATTCTTAGAGGTTTGAGAATAAAAATTCGCTACATAGTAGCTATTCTATTGCTGCCATCAGCAAGCGAAGAGGCATTCATACATATTGAAAGATGGCAAGTAAACAATTGTTGCCTACTAAACAGATTTGAAGCGATGTAGTAGAGTGCACGATGTTCATTGTTGACAGGCAGAAAACACCTCTTCAACCTACACAATGATGCATTGGAACTGTCCATCGCTGGACTTATATTCATCATACCAAAAAAGGCTCATACAAAGCATTATGTTATGAGCATGATTTAGCCATAGCCAGTGGTTAAACAAAGAAGTATGATTGAAACTCGGAAGCATAGAAAATGCGCTGGAATGCCAAAGTAATGGAGATTTGCTTACTACTTATGATAGTATGTTGTCGAATCCAGAACTGGTAGGGTGCTTTTGCTGTATGTGAAAAACAAGCAAACTCTTCACAATGATGTGAGGGAGGATCCTCGAAACTGCAGGCTTTTATAGTGTTATGTAGAGTGTTTTCCGGAAGGTAATGAAGGAGAGAAAATTAATTTTCCTCCAGTTAGGATTTTGAGTTTTAAATTTTGTAGAGTTCGTTTTTTTTTTATATACCAAAGGTGGAAAAACCCTTTAGTTAAAAAAAGGACCATTTATGCATAAGAGGGTTACTTTGAATTATAACCTTGTGTTTTTTAGAGGCGATGGTGCGTCTGTTGTCCACTTGTTTAGTAGCAAAGCAGGGGCAAGTATAAACGTAGAAGCATCCATGAGAGAGAGAGAGAGAGAGAGAGAGAGAGAGAGAGAGAGAGAGAGAGAGAGAGAGAGAGAGAGAGAGAGAGAGAGAGAGAGAGAGAGAGAGAGAGAGAGAGAGAGAGAGAGAGAGAGAGAGAGAGAGAGAGAGAGAGATAGAGAGAGAGCGATCGTGTGTGTGTGTTCGTTCTCCAAATTTGACATAGCTTCCTTATGCAATAGCTTTTAAGTTCTTTCTCCAAGGCATGTACATAGAAAGACAATAAAAAGACAAGCCTCAGATAACAAACTTCTTGATTTTTTTTAATGCCAGTGACATTCCATCTGAGATATTAGAGTATTTTGCTAGTTTTTTTTGCTCCCTTTGATATCGATAAGCTAGTTTATGAGAATCGTTATAATTTAATTTTGTTCTTGATAATTTCTCTCAGATTATTAGTACTCCTGTTTTGGATATAGATAGTTTTTGTTTCGTTCATTTTCAGGACCTTGTGCATTCCCAATCATCCTCTAAACATAAACACAATAGAAAGTACTCTAACTTGCATGACCATTTTAAAAGAAATATATATTGTGATATCCACAAAAGAATATGTCGCCTTATAATCAAAGGAATGGCTTTTGTCTTTTACATATCTGCTGAAATTCCAGATGATGAGTCTGTGGAATCTTCAACTGTTCCTTTGATCGAAGCATCTGCACCTGCTCCAGTTGATTTAGATGATGCAGATACTGATATAGGGATTGAAGCAGAAGCATCTATGGCTTCATATTATCAAAAAACTCTCCCTCGTTTTATAATCCTCTCTGATTCTCTTCCATCTGCAACTCCTGTTAATCAATTAACTCTACTCGATGTTCGCCTATATTTTATAAATAATGAAAGTTATATTTCATTTAATGATATAGAAGATGTTTTGAATTTGAGAGAGGATGAAATCCTCTCATTTTTTGCTCAAAATTTATTTGAATTTTCTGACATTGTTGATTACTCATATGATGAACTTGAAAGTGAGATAGATTATGATAAAGATGGCAATTGGAAATCTGGCAATGAGGCCTTGGAGGCCATGATTGAAAAATCTAAATCCTATGAAAAAACTTTGCCTACAGAGGAGGAATTTTTGGAATTCCAAAAAAAAATATCCCCCAAGGCCTAGATATACCCCCTCCGGAAATGTAGAGGCCATTGGAGGACATGACATTAGCAGAGCAAACGTCATTGATTACGATGATTATGATTTGGTACGTAGATATTATATTGGTATTGATGTTGTTCAGTTTTTTTTATTGAGTTTGCAGTGTTATGTATAATTCTAAATTTACTTTCTATTCTAGTTTACAAGATGCTATTGAAATATATGCCTTTGGTATGAGACATGGAGACGTCCGTGGTGTATCAGCCGGGAGAAAAGATGTGTCTCTATCTTATTATTTGAAACACTTTCAAAATAATGAGATTTGTATATATCATTCATCTTATCCATTTGCAACCACTATCATTATGGCCATCAAATCATTATCAGTTTGTTTGGGAGGCCATAAGTATGCAAGAAGAACATATAAAATAATTTTTGTGAAAAGAGATTTGGCTATTAAGATATTGGGTTATACTCCCAATGAGACTACGAAAAGATTATCTGCAATGGCCCTTTATTCGGGTTACATTGATATGAGCAAGAGAAAAAATTTAGAATTTTTGGATCCATATGAAAGGAGATTATTCCTTCATGACAATACCATCCGTCTAAATCTTGAAGAGGAGGATGATGATGATAATTAAATAATTTTCTGTGATAGATTTTTGATATATTACAAGCATATGCCTTTCAAAATATCGTAATACTTGGTGAGTTTTTAGCTTGATATCTAAATTGTGCTCTTCTATAAAACCACTGAAAAAGTTGAACTAAATATTTATTTCTTGAATTGTGTCCTCCATGGTTTGTTGCTCTATGAAATACTCCCCTTGCTTGCCAATGAGATTTTTCCATGCCTTGTGATGACCAGATACTTAAGCTCCCATATTCCTTTGCAAAATAAGTTGCATGATAAAGAAGGATGTGCTGCAAACAATGGTTTTGATTAGTTACATCAGTCGAAAAAAATATAAGCCTGAATGAGAAAAGTACCAGATAATGATATAGATTAGCACCATGTAATGAGTAACGTTGTCTTTTCCCCAACAATCATGTACAGATTTTACAAATGTGGTGCAATGATTTTGCAAAGTCCTCATATCTTCTGATGATAGATTTTTTTTTCCTGATAACACCTACGAGTTTGTCTAAGTTGGTCCACACTTGTCCCTTTTCCACTCGATTACTTCCTTCCAGTGTTCGTGTGGCTTGAAGAATTTCTCTCCAAATTTCGTATCCGACACTTGATTCTTTGCATGTGTGATTGGATAAGAATCTTCTTGCTTTAGCACCTCCAATTGATGGCTTATTAGAAACGTTTCTTTTTTTTTTTTTTTCCGGAGAGTCTCTCACTTTTTTCAATCGTGACATTCCCTTTATGTAGTCCTGCATTTGACAGAACTAATTCCAACCTCCTAATTGCTGCTTTAGCCACAGACTCCAGTTTATGATTCCATGCTAGTAGAATGTGCAGGTAAATAAGTTTTTCAATAATACAAACCTCAGCATGCAATGTGCATATGTGAACATATTTTAATGGAATTGGCAGAACACTTTTCATGTTTGGATCTTCAGCTTCTCGTGTTGGGCCAGTGTATGTTGATCGTCCCAAATTCATATTGTAACAATCCTTCATGCAATAAATACATGGATGCTTTGATGTTGCCCCATGAGAGACATTATACATACATTTTAATGTTTTCAAATCCCCTGCAAGGTGCCATTGAATTTGAAAACTTCCATGGTTTTCGACTGCAAATTTCTCACCCTCCAAATGTCTTCTTATAATCTCGCCATAATTTGTTCTTGAAAATATCCATAAAAGTATTTTATGGTCCTCTTTCAAGACCTATAGAGAAACAAGTAATGCATGACATGTCAATAAAAACTGACAAGGTATGAATTGTTAATAAAGATATTCTAAATGAAAATTGAAATTTATACCTGGAATGTCGCCAACCACCATATGTGATTTTCCGATTGGACACTAAACGTTCAATCATTTGTATTTGAAATTTTGTTCATCAAAGTGACACTCACTCATTCCAACTTCTGACCCTTGATGATTTCATATTCATCCAATTTTATTACAATAATGATCATCCCACTCTTTTTAAAATTTGAATAATTAGGGAGGCAAAAATGGACTAATAGGATTCAGAGGCCAGGGTCCTCCTCTCTACTATAAGAAGGGACCAACTCGAATTCCTACACATGTTCATTTCTTCAATTCAATAACGCATATTGGTTCTCTTGTAAAATGGATTGATGAATGTCCTTGCTCTCTATCACTTTTCCTCCATCTCTCATGCTTTATTTGGATTTGGCTAATTGTTGGATCTGATTGTTATTGGGATTGCATGTTATTATACTTTTTATGAGGGAGAAAGGGAGAGAGAGATAGAGTAAGCTATCTTGTTGTGGATCTAGTGTTAATGGATGTAGTGTTAATGCTTAGGGTTAATGGATGTTAGAGTTAGATGTGAATCTTCCATTCATGCTAAAATCTGAACTATAGTATCGCTCTCATGGGAATGAATCTATGTGTGACAACTAACTTCATCTCTTTGATGCTAGATTGATTAGATCTTGGATTGAGGTTAGGCAAGGAAAGAAACCCACTACATTGATGCTCTCCTTTGTAGTTTGGTGGCTCGACTCCGCTTTTTGATATCCTTTATGTGCTTGTGATGGATGGAATCGGTTAGAAGAATCTTCGCTAGAATATTTTAACATGATCCCACAACGAATTTGGTGACAGTCCCTTGGCACCTATATTTGTCTTCAACGTTGGCAGACATGGTGATCTGAAACCGTGAGGCGATAAAGAATGAAAGTGAAGGGGGTGTGGGAAAGATAGGGAGATGAAAATTGGCAAAAAAGTGAGGAAATTTTTTTTGGCAACAAATTAGCGATAGAGGAGGGGGGAAACAGAGAATATGTATGTAGAAATACGTAGAGAAAAATAAAAGAGAAAATGAAAAGAACAGTGAAAAACAAGAAAATCAAAGTGAGTCCATGAATGCCTTTTGTTAGACTTTTTCTAGTACCAATGCTGGTGTACAGCAGGTCCACCACAAGTGTCATCAGCGCAAGGGGGAACTGTGAAGGTGGATAGAGAGTCGGTTTTTGGAGGTGAGGAAGTGGTAGGAGGCGGCGAGGCGGCATGAGTTGAGGTGGTGCGAGGTGGAGAAGCAGCATGAGGGGAGTTGGAGAGGCAATTTCTAGCTCGGGCATGTTGGGATACGTTGGAGGGTGGAGGTGGTGGTTTTAGCCTGAGTGACGTACTCTGGAAATCCTGGTTGAAAGTGCGGTCTCCTCCAGTTTGGAGGTCAAAATGGGGAAAGGTGAGCTAGAGTTTCTTTTAGTCCATGGAGGTGGATTCAATGAATGGGAAATCAAAGGTGGCGGCGTGGTACTGGTGGCAATTATAGTAGAGGCTGCAGTGCTCATTATAAGCAAGGCAAAGGGTATCAGGAAGGGCAGCGGCGGTAAGATGTGTTGGGGAGGCGCTAGGCTTTGTCTTTGTTCATTAGCCGGTCCGTGACTTGTCGACCTTCTGATATTGGCGTTCTCGGTAAATCTGGATTCTGGAACTCCTTCTCAGTTACTTGTCGACGCTCCTTAATGTAGTTTGGCGGCTCGATTCCTTCATTTGAGTAACTTGCCATATTGAACCTGATATCGGTTCGACGCGACAGAATGATATCGGTGGAGGACTGAACAAGAGTGCGCGCGTTGATCCAATATCGCTAGGACGAGATTGAAATTTTCCGCGAGAACACGTCAGAAGTGGGTGATATCGATTCAGCGTGCCTGAATGAATCCGATCATGCAATGGTTTGGAAAGACGCGCGTCGATTTGATATCGTGAGATAGAAAGAAAACAAAAAGACCCGGGAGTTCAGAATAAAAGATCACAAAATTGAAATATGGCAAGTGGTGCCCATATTTATAGCCAAACCTTGTTGATCACAACCATACATTTGTCAAGTAACAAATTCAGAAACACAGCCTATATTTATCCACCAATCAGAGTGAGACAAATTTGTACCTACGCCGAAAAACATTAACTAGTCTATAATAGTAGTTGAGCTGTGAAGTATTTGTGTGTGTGTGTGTGTGTGTGTGTGTGTGTGTGTTACGTCTCATTATTTCGAACTAGGCTAGAAATGTAATTAATAACCTTGTGAGGGCCAGGTTACATATTTGGAGCTAGTGCATGGATTAGGACGACTATTGGCATGTGTAGAGTATCAATAGTAATGAGAAATGATTTTGGGAATATTCTTGGCTTACATTGGGCCATGCACAAGAAAAGTTGAGGATATATATCGAGGTGGAAACTTGCCCTACCAGTTTGTGATTTTTTTACCAGTTTTTTTTCTCTACGCCCGCATCCTATCATAGCAGGATCTTGAGGTGCTTTCCCTTATAGTGATATTAGCGAACGGCTTACGAGGATCGAAGGACTTAGAATTGTGAGGCTTTTCACCGATTCTTTGGTAGAAATCGATCTGGTTTTTCTTCCCGGTGGAGAACAAGCTTCCAAGTGGGTATTCTCTCAGTTTTTTCACTCTATGTTGCTAAGATCCATCATTGTCGATGTTCTCCAGGGTTTTATGGATTATTGTCGATATAAGCCAGTTTTCAATTTTTGCTTGCATCTCTCGTAACTTATAATAGATCTAAATTTTCAGCAAGTGTACTTTCAATTAGGATTTCATTAATTTTTGAATTAATGATTGCATGTCAAAAGTTTGCAAGATTTATGGTTCCAGACTATAGTTTAGCCAAAAATTGTTTGTTTTTTAGAGTTTTTGGTTAGAAAAGGGTAGTAAGAGCTATTATCTAGCAAAATCAAAATAATTGATGACCATTATGGATTAATTTCATGTGATCAATATGTGGATGCATGAGGTAGAATTCGGCTCTATGTAGATGAAAAAACCCAAAAAAAATGTCAAAATTGACGATTTTTGCAAGTTTTTAATAGTGGTTGACAAACTGAAGTTGGTTTTGTCTTTCCCGGCCAAATTTTGGTGATTTTCAAAAATCCCATTGTGTAGAACAACCGATTGAAGGTCATAAAATCAAAGTGAGATTAGTGTTAGGAGTGGAAAAAGTGAGGCTTTGCAATTTTTGCTTCAACATTGGTCAATTATCCCCTTTACCTTTGTTGGTATTATTCTGCAACATCATACTAGAGTTAGTGGGCAACTTGGACTTATACATTGAATAAATAGCTTGTTGTATCTTGGTTTGTCACATTACTTACAACGGGGTGCAATTTTGATGAAGCAAAATACACTCATCTACATTGTCATTATGTGCACAATATGGACATGGTACATTGTCCTTTTAGGTACTCTACTTGACAATTTTGTGACTAATAAATTTGCTTTCACTTTAGGATTTATAGATTGCATTAGACTTGTCAACTTATCCAATTGAACTTCTTGTTTATGCATCCAATGTAAGTGTTGTAGGAGTAATTACATGCAAGTTTCAAAGATACTCGAGGATGATGTGATTTCTTTAATGTTCGTTGCTTGGTCAAGACAACAATATGGGAGTGAATTTTAAAAGGTCACAATCTTCTTCAAATGTCTCATCTTTTTCATGAGTAACATCATTCATAGCTTCAATTAGGGTGATATATGTCTCGTGTCTCTTCATCTATCATGACTTATGTTGGCATTCCAACCATGAACCACATAAATAAAACATTGTCTAGTGTCATCTCAAGAGTACATTTGGTCTTTATCTTCTCAATAAATTCCACAGTGTCTTGGAAACATTCCTTCTTCTCATCTTAATCTTACTAAGCCATGAAGATGAATGTTTTTAAAAATGGGAAAGTTTGGATCTCTTAGTCAAAGCCATTTTTATGCTCTTCCACTCCTTCCACCAAGGCCATATCAAATAAGTGTAACTTCTCATCAAGGACATCGTGTTCATCATAGAATTGGTACACGCATTTGCATAGGAAACACAAACATGCTCTAGTCATGCATTTGACCTTTACTACTAGGTTACCGTTATGATTGGTCATTACCCCAAGTTTCAATAATGGTATTACGAAGGTACATCTAAGGTTCTTAATGAAGCAATGGGGGAATCAAAGGGTGGGTAGTTATACTTGTGAGCTTGTGACTTAAAGATTGAAATTGGCTAAAGATTGAAACTGCTAGCATAACTTGTTAGTTGATACAATAAGACAACATCGTCGTATAGTATAATTGGTGGTTCCAAATTTTTCAACTTTGAACTGGTCTAGGAACTTTTTCAAAGGTAGTTGGTTGTCAATACAAGACTTAGACTAAGCCACATGCAAGTACAAAGGATATCTAGCATGTGTTGCAAATAGGGCAGAAGTATGGAAGCGTGATACTACTTGTAGATGCTTTTATCAATGAAGGATGGGAAAACCCATCAGTGTACAAAAAGTTGAGAGTACATGGAATGATAATACCAAATGGCAAAAATCAATTAAGTTAATATGTTTAATAAAACATAAGACATCAAAATAATTACTCAAAAAAAACCAACTGCATGATGTAAGTCACTGGTTATAATAGTGTCACTTATAGGCAAGTAGCAAGTTTGAAAATCATAGACAACAGATTAGATCAATGAGATTTTGAGGAATTATGTTGACACAGATCAGATCAATGAGACAACAGATTAGATCAATGAGATTAAGAGGAGGAATTATGACAACACAAATGTAGATTCATGCAAACTTTGTCCCATCCATTTGAAACAAACCCACATGTTTTTGGGTGGATCTATGAAAACAGCTTTAGTCCACATTTTGTTCGACGTACCATAATCTATAGATCACTCCATTACTCAGCTGAACATAAACTATCAATGCAACACCTAACAGCGTCAGTTCCTCCACATATATCACTTTTGACAAGGACAGCACAAGTATCGGAGATGGGTCACCCTGGATTTATCATACATCAGAAAAAAAAAAGAGAAGTATCACTTGGAAAAAGCTTTTCAGAATAACATCTCTTTTAGATATATACATATTAGAAATGCCATAAAAGCATCCTCTCTACACCCTCAAGGTCTGTAAAACACTACCCGTTGCCAAAAAAAATTACGTGCAAGAACTTGATATGAATACTAGATTTTGAATGGCTTATCTGTTAATTCTGGAAAACTGATTACTGTTGATCTGACTGTACAACCCCTGGTAAGTTTGGCAACATACTTGAGCAAAACCCGTCACCGCCTGAAAGATACTTGGTAAACCTGTTTGGAAACTATTTATTGTCATTGCTCTGCTAGCTTGAATGGCCTTCTTCACTTTCTCATTTTCCTCGTCAAGTTTTCTCTTAAGAACATCGATTGCAGCCTGTTTTGCACTGTGTGGGGTTTTGTATGGTACTATTGCAGTAATTAGTTCATTACGTTCATACCGGAAAGGAACCTCATCTGCATGCTTCCTCTCATAGTTCTGTAATGCAACTACTCTCCTATGCAGTTCTCTAGAAAGAACTTCCACTTTCTTCCTGTGTCGAACCTCATCTGACTGCAAATCGACCATGACCCTTACCACAGCTGAAAAGCTTTTGATAGCCTCCAAGGCTACCTTGTCTGGTAGTCTATCAAGTGCTTGTTGCCACTCTATACAAAGATAGTAGATTGGAGGAGGATCATTCCTGACAGGTGAAGACAATCTGTCTCGAGGTTCAGTTTCGACAGGTTGTAGACTGAGTCGCAGCCATGAATTGACATTATGCAGGTATTCCCTTTGCGTATTGATTACTTTGTTAAGGGAATTATACCAGTTTGTAAGTGACAATTCAAGCTGGGAGGTTGCTTGTCTACGAAGATTACTTGTTGCATCTGCACTTTCTAGCACTTCAAGGGCCTTCATATCCTTCACAATTTCTCTCTGTCTTTGATGACAATCATACATCTCATTCCACATAAAAGTCAATCTGCATAGAACAATTATCAGACTCACTTTCTCTTGCAAGCAGTTGCTAACCAAATCCATTCCCAAAGCACTTACTCTAGCAATGCCAAAATCAATATACATTCACACCCAGTAGATGTGCAGAATTGACTTAAGAATGAATAAAATGGCTGTTGACTTTACGATTCATACAATAAGTTTCACAAATGAACCCATGAGTGCCTGATGCATTAAGTCTTGAAGTGATGCATCAGTTCAACGGTTGCAAATGAAAAGATCAACACCTTCCAAGTTTTTATTTTACATGGACACATGAATCTTTTAGAAATATACCCTTGTAGTATTTCAAGCAGTTGTGGATAGAGCTCTTCATCTCTCAGCTTGTGTACTGCTGTAGTAACCGTATCAACAGCCTGGAGAGCTATCACTATTCTTGTGCGTAATGAATTAATGGCTGCCCGTGTCTTGTCAATCGACTCATTTCCTGCCCCCCTTGTATTTTTCCTTCTTAATAAAGCACATTGTTTTTCATATTCAGTCCGAATTGTTTCAGCTCCCTGAAAAAAATTGATTCCAAGTAAACTGGTCACGGTTAATCAGTATTGACTATGAGCAATCAAATGTTGGGACAAAGCTGAGATACCATGCTGGAAATACTTACAACTCCATTGACTGCAATAACATTCTGCTTCTATGAAGCACAACTGGAAAGAAGTCTATGACTTAAGCGAGCAGCTGGTACGGTACTGAAGGTATGCATGAGAAACAAATATCAATCTTTCCTACGAACATGTTCAAAACTTCAAATACATGATGAAGGTATACAAGGCATCCCACCATTTGGAAAGCTAATGACACTGATGGGACTTGGCTAAAGTGTGTGCTGTAAATCCCCAGTACATCAACAGATAAGCCTCAAAACTTGAGATAAAGTCATAAAAATCTCATCATTGTTTCTGGTAAATATGGATAACATGAAGACTGTTGTGATTTGCTCAAATAAGCAACTCTAACCAGCTCTAATTTAGCAGCATTTCAGTTGCGTTACCACCCAATTTGTATAAAATGACAAGTTTACATTTAGTAAAGGGAAAAGCTCTCTGAGAATCTGAATCTAAATTGAAGAGTACCTTGACTTCCTCATAGAGCCTCTTCTCCCATGCAAAGAGTCGATCAAGTGTTGATGCATGGCTCCCAGCCATTCCCCCACTGTCTTCAACCATACCTTTGATAGGAAGAGTCATCCTCTGGGAATGAGAAGACCAACGGTTCAAGGACATAGTCCGAACTATCTTACTACTGGTGCGATCAGGAAATCCTGCAAGATGACCCAGAAGACATTTCCAAAAACAAGTCTCTATATGTCAAGTTAAAAGTTAAAGTGGCATAAACCAAAAGACAGAAGATTCAAATCTCCTTGATGTTTAGAAATCAAATATGTAGAATTCTTGTTGCCTTTAGGTACCCTTCAAATAGCTTTATTTGGACATTACTAATTTGAGGAACCATGGATCTATAACATGGGAAAAGACCACATTCCAAATGCCTGTCCATATGCAATGTGGAAAAAAATTTCACCATTCCGAATGGACTTCCGAATTGTAAACATGTATATACTGAAACTCTTTTCATATGTATAACAAAACTACAGTGATGTGGCTGCATCAAACAAAAACATTATTATTCATCATCCAGGTAGCCAGGAGACTGCAGTATACCAACGGAAGCAAAGTCATATGTGATTTGTACAATGCACTGTCTCAAAATACTGTGGTACATAGATGAACGGAATGTACACCTGTCAAGTGTAAGTCTAGAATTACTACATTATGATCTACTGCTAATATGTACAAGATTCTGCCACTAATTGGATTGGCCATCACCTCATCATAGCACCAAGTCCTCTGTGGAGCGAGAAGAGAACATCTGACATAGTTTTGACCTCCTGCTTCTACCACTGGAAGGTTGCCCAACTACGCAATTCTCATTCCTAGAGTGTGATTCTGATACTGATCCTGATCCTCGGGATCTAGCTCTGAGTCTGTTGCCCACAGTGGAAATGCTAGATGTGCTATAGTTGCTGCCCTGTGGGCCCTCCTCAAGTGTATGTCCATTGTGTGCTACAGTTACTGCCCTGTGGGCCCTCCTCAAGTGTACGTCCATGACCCTGAAGCTGCCTTTAAGCCTTCCATGATGATGTCACGATCTGTGCTCACCTCAGAAAACACCTGATTTTCTTAGCAGTGTATTTAACAATATGTCTGGCTCTGCTTGGGCCTCTACATCCAGGGCCACTTGAAATGCATGGTAGGGAACAACGAGGGGATCACAATCAAGCTGAACCACCTCCTATGGTTGATCTCCTTGTCTCATTTGAAGGTGAATCAAAATCACTGTCTACAGCCAGCTCGTCTTGCACAACAGAGAGAAATGCCAAATGGTAATTGGAAGGGCTTATACATGCATATTCCAGAGAAATAAGCATGTCGTGGAAAAACTACAGATTACAGAAATGGTATGTGCCTGGACATTTGTTGCCACAGGTACTAGAGCATCTACTTCATGGGAAGTGTGTTTGCACCTTTAGTGAGGTGCATATGCCTAAACTTAGGAAACCTGTTGTGGATCCTGGTAGAAGGTGGCCACGATCTCTGCAGGAATGGGCTTAGGTGAGCAACAAGCCATTGCCAGGTCTAGAACAACACTAAAATTGCTTGGGCTCACCTCCAGGGGCTCTAAGACCTCCTTGAGGCGACGAGCTAGCTTTGAATTGTTGCCGCAAAACACCAATCACTCACAATGTTGTGTGGATTACCTATTGCACTTTTTCTTGTGAATTAGCGCTAAGAGGTGCTCCAATTTTGCACACCGGCACATGTTGAATAATCATGTGAGACGGCACAACCGTAAGCTGCCTCGAGGGGATTGGAAACCAATAGATGCTCCACCAAGTCATTATAATTTCACTCCTCGCCCTCTTGAAGGGTTGCTCAATTGTGCAATGGATCATTGTGACATGAACACAAGCCATTATGATCCTCTAGTCCTAGACAAGTTATCATTGTCCGCGGGATGGGCTATGGTTGTATGGGACACCATAGTTATTGACAACTATGTAGGTGAGTGATTGTTGGATGCAGGTGTACTCACATGGATGATGGTTCAAGGGTGAGCATGGAATGTTGCTCTTAGATTAGGAGGTAAATCTAATATCCCAACCTGTAGTGTTGCTCAGTATGGGCCGATGTTGAGGATCCTTTACAAATGACAACGTTGGATACCATTGTGCAACTAGAAATACCAACCGACTGTCCAAACATGCCAAACAAGTAAAGACCTAAGCCTTGTATAAAAGTAAGGCCATAGTATAAATGTGCACCAGAACTATCATACCAATCCCCCTCCATAACAATTATTCCTACCTCTGACCAGAGACAACCCTCCAATCTAGGAATGAATGTTAATGAACAAACAAAACCCTCAAGTAGTCAAAATTACCCAAAAACAACACTAAGTACCAATCACAACCCTACAAGATGCAACAAAAAGAGCGGCAATATATTTGAACGAGGTGCTTGAAAACAATGACCTATAGTAAGTGTGATAGCAAAATGACACAAGGAGAACCACATGCAATGTGCATGCAAGTAAGTGAAACAAGGGTGTGGGTCTGTGTGGGAAAACGTGACCGATGGGCTGAAAAGCACAATGGAAGAGAAATCGACTCAAACTACTACATAGCTTAAAACAAGACGCCAATGCAAAAAAATAGAAGGCCTAAATTCATTGGGTACAGCCTATTTCTATGATTAAAAGGTCGTAGGAGCTTAAAAACACATGAAGGTAGCAAAGAACTTGGGGCACAAATCAAAACTCACGATTTCACTTAAAGTAGTTCCTTCAGTACATTCTGATCATCAATGGCTCTCCAAGCAATCTCTCTCCACCAACCTCCTATTACGGTGGACATACTAAGATAGGGGTCTCCTTGGGTTTGGAGACCCCTAAAAGAAAGTTTTTTTCATTCTATATGTACGAAATGAATTCTCGGGGAGAGGGGGTGGGGGTGGGGTTGGGGAACTATATGGAACTATATGAAGGAAGTTTGAGCAGATGCTAGCTATTCCTCAAGATTCAATCAAGCTTGAGAGCTATAGTCTTATTGAAGAAGTTCTAAACTTTTAGTATTTTTTCCCTTAACAAATCATAGAACTGCTACCTCTGAATATTTTAAAATGGATAGCACAAGTTTAATTTCTGAATTTTGAAGCTTTTTTGTTTCGCTTGTATGTCAACTTCCAAGCAATTTAATAAATCTGACGAACAATATTTACAAATTTTTTTGCTTGTTGCATCATGCATGACAGCCTTTTCACTGTATAAGCTTGGAGCCTTACCATCCAGATTCCATCCTCCACGCATTTAAGGATATAAAAATCCTGATGCATCGGAAAAAGCTGACAATTAACCTATCATTCTCCAATTCTTTGTCCATCAAACTTCTAGCAACGTGGGATTCTGACTTGCCTTTTCCCCTTGGTGCATGCCAAAATCTCATTCATCAAACTCATTTGTATCATACCTTGACTAGGTTCTGTGAAGTGTTATTGCATTGCCCTCATGTATAGATAGGGTTAAAGGGTATCTAGATAATCATTAAGCTAAACAACAGTTGGAAGGAATACAGCATCTGAGATTTTCTTTGATGCTACTTTGAATGGACACTTATAGGGGCCCCATCCACATTAGTGCAGCCAATAGTTAGTGCACCATTAATAAAACTCGGAAGAGTTTTAACTGAGATTCAGGCCCCATTTAAAATCAGAGCACACCCATTACTGTACCTACTGGGTCCAGGTGCACTAACAGGCCCCATAAGTTTTTTGTTAAGAGGCATGGTTAAAGGTTTCTGAAACAAGAAAACAAGTTAATCAATGGCACACTCTTTTGCTTGACCTGGCAAGATGCCCATGCTCAACCCATTAGCTAAAGACCTCAGGAGGTCTCCATAAATCTGTGAGCTAATGTGTTGCCGGAACGAGCAAAAGAAAAAATTTCTTTCAGTATGTATTGAAAAAAGTATGTTAATTATTTTTTATTCTGACTTTCTATAAAATTGTTCGCCAATTGTGTGTCAGAAGGTGTCTTTTTCTATTCTGACTTTCTAGTAAGTTATTTTGCAAAAACATTCATTGATCTCAACAGCTGACTTCCAAAGGTGTTTTGGTGCTGTCAATCGCTTATTCATCCTTGCATCATGGCTGGAAGTTTTGTGTCAGAAGGTTTCTGAAAGTGCAAATTGACAAGGGAACAGTCCAACATTACATTCTGCAATTTTCTCACTGTTGAACTAATGAATTTTCAGAAAATTCATAGTCTGATAAGAAAGTTTGCAAGACTACCATCATCATGTGGCTTAAAATTCTGATGGTTTCTGGTTTTTCTTTTTAGTATAACATGTTTGAATTTCTTTTTACTGTAATAGTACGTTCCGTCCTCAAAAATTCAGAGCAGGTTACTAAACTCACTAGCACTTTAATTTAGCTGAATGAAATCCGCTAATTGCAGGTGAGTCCACCATCTGCCTTAGCTATTAGGCTATCCGGTGACTAATTAACCTCATACTAAATGTAGGTGGGCCCCGCTCTTAAGGCCCTCAAAAACCATTCAATGTATTGTCATGGATGGCTACCATATTTTCCTTCTTTGATGCAGAGTTTCAAATATACAACAAGTTTTTAGGTCTGTTATGATAAACACCTTACTTTCCAAAGTATGCAAGTTGCTCTTTGATTTTCATCACTTAGCGTAATCTATATTTTTATACGTTTGTACACAGTCAAAGCCAGGTTGTTACCATGAAAGTTGAAAACTTTCTGATCCCATCACAAAGTTAAAGAGAAGAGACATAATTGCACAGATTCCGAGTGATCTAGGTCTTCGTCCAGAATAGAACTCTCAAAACAATGTAGTATATTCACCTTTCGCATTTCGACAGAGGCGAAAAGTTAAAAGATCAGAGATTGCAAGGGTCAAATCAAACTGACCAGAGACATAGAAAGCAAAAAATGCATGTCTTTGCAGCAGGAAACAGGACTATATAGTTTAGATTGCTATTATATCTGACAGCGATTCAAGGTAGACCTTTTGGTTTGATAAAGTTGGAGTGATATTGAATTCTGAGAGCCTCCAGCAATCGCCCAACATCCTTGCCACTCTCATGAGCCTTGAGGAACCAGTCATCCACCACCTTCAGCACATCCACCAGCTCTGTCCCTGTTCTCAAAGATGGCACAAGGGCCATCTCCCTCCTGTCCAGGCACACTAGCTCATTCACCACTTCGCTTTTCACAATCACATTGTCAGGGCTGCTCCCCTCCGACATCATATATTTATCATTCTCAGTCTGTATATATCTATCATTCTCGGAGTGCATGTATCTATCATTCTCAGTCTGGTCATCCCCATATATGTCATTGTGCTCTCCATGCTCTGGATATGGTGCAGGGCTATAGTCAGCGGTTCCATTCTGCTCTTCCATTGCTTCCTGCATCTGCTTGCTCTTCCTCATTTCCTGAAGGTGCAAGGACGGCTCTGCTGGGCGGAAGAAGTCTGTGAAATCCCAGGTGAAGGATCTGGGAGCTGGAGGAGGAGGAGGAGCTGCAGCAGCAGCAAGTGTGGGCGGCGGTGGAGGCTGAGCATCTCCATAGAGATAGTCCTTATGCTCTTCGTCGTCGTCCTCTTCTGGAAGACTAGCTGGGGGAGAGAGCAGCTTGCTCTTATCAGGAGACGGGGCTCCATTCTGAAGCCTGAGAGCTGGGAGACTGACTGAGCGGTGAATGGGAGTAGCAGGGGGGGAGGGATAGCGGAGAAACAACGGTGTTGGAGGTGGGAGAGGCTCGGAGGACGTTTTGAGCAGAGATGGGATAGGCGATCTGCACCCTTTAACGTCTGAATCTGCAAACTGCCGAAATGCTGCTCCTATGTTTTTGAGAGAGTATATGTAGGCAATGTGGGCAGCAGCTAAAGCGTGCCTTGATGCAACAGCCTGCTTCATGAAGCGCTTGCGATTTCTGCACCTCGCCACATTCTCTTCGTTGTCGATTTTCGTGTTTGCACAGCCCATCTCTATTACTGCTTCTGCTTCGTAGCTTCAAGGATGGAATGAGCTGTCGTTTCATCAACAATTTGAGAAATGCTAAAATACAATGCTATTAGCTAGAAGAGCTTACTCCAGAACGACTGTCACCGTGTCTCCCAGAATGAAGTAACCTGTTGCTATGTTGCCATAACTTTCAGGTAGTCGACTTGAACTGTATTAGATTGTTTGAGACTGTGTGTGTGTGTAAGAGAGAGAGAGAGAGAGAGAGAGAGACACACACACAAGACAGAGACAGAGACAGAGAATGCTTCTCGGAAGAGAAGCTTACTGTAGAAAGTGGAGAAGGATCCTCGGATTCTCACTGTGTCTCACATAATGAAGTAACCTGTAGCCAGAGCTCGGTGGAGTCTACATATAAACTCTGTATATACAATGTGATATGTATGAGAGAGAGAGAGAGAGAGAGAGAGATCAAAGCAATAAATGCGCGAAATGATAAATTAAACTGGCAAGCAATAAACAAATATCAGAGGCTAAAAACAGCTATATATGCAGTGATAACTACCATAGATTGAAGTCAAGAACCACTATGATGACTACCAGTTGATGCTTCCGTGATATAAGAGCAAGAGAATGAGGAGAAAATAGAGGTGGGTTTAAGGCGTAAGCTCTTCCTACACAAAACCTCAGCTCACATGCAGTACAGAAAAAAAATCCCAGCTAACTGAGAGTCTGGTACCTACTGATAGTAGCAGCTCAGAGAAAAATTGATGAAAAGAAAAGAAACTCTAGATCTTCAGCATGCCTGCCAGAGTGTGGCAGTGAGATGAAGATCAAACAGCAGAGGAGAAAGAGAGATGGATCGTCAGCTCAGGAGACAGAAGAGAGACAGTGAGCAGACAGCTCGAAGGAGAAATCCGCCATCGCCAAAAACATTATTAAAATAAATTAACACTAAAAATAAAAAACAAAAAATAAAATTGGAAATCAAAATAATTAATCAATAAACTAAATATTTATCTATATAAATAAAAATAAATTAATTTGGCTAATTAATCGTCGATTCCTCGATATTGAAGGATTTTGTTTCTGCCAACAAAAATTATTAGATTACGTCTGCCACCGGCCCAACCGGTTCCCCCGTGGGAGCCTCGGGCTGACGTCAGAGATCCACCGGTAGGAGCCGGTGGGGCTAGCTGGTATAAAGTGCTGAGCTGGAGCGATGACGGACTGTGCCGGTGGACTGCCTCGATCGCGTTGGCCCACTGGGCAGAGGGCCTCTGGGGGCCCGTGCTCTTTTGGAGGGACCGGTCACAGGAGTAACGGAACCGGGTGGGAAGGACGACCGGCGGGTGGTGCAGTCACGGACCCACGGTCCAAGGGTTTTACAGCGGACAGCAAAATGACAGGAGGGGTAAGCCCGCTGAATCCCGTGGCAAAAGATGAAATTTAACTTTATTAGCAAGTTCGTTCTGAATTACTACTACTTACTACGGACTCTCAGTAGTACTAGTAAGAGAGCCGCCTCAATAAAAGAGTGAAACCCCAAGCACCAAACACAGCACCCCAACCCCCACCCAAAACAAAAAAAAGGGAAAACCCTAATCTTGGCCTATTGTTTTGATTTTAACATGTATATATGACAACTATTGAAAATGTCCAAGTGGTAATAAGCCATGTTGCAAAAAAAAATCCAAATGGTTGAGCATAAAATTTCTAAAATATATGGTACCATTAAGAAAGACCTCTCCTTCCTCTCTCTCTCTCTCTCTCCCTCTCCAACCTCCCCTCCCCCCTTCTTTCCTTCCCCTTTTATCTCTCTCGCTGAGTAATATCTTCTATCTCATACTTCACTATATCGTTTTTTTTTTAAATTTTAAAATGTTAGCCCTAACAAACCCCTAAACAAGGAATGTTCTTACACTAGGGAAAATATGGGCTCAAAATGGGCCCTTTAAGAAATTTCATTTTAGAGAGAGGTTACGTAGAGAGAGAATGAAAACCGGTAACTTCTGGTCGCCGTTTTCCGAGTTTCTGGCCTTGCCCGACGTTTAACTAGTATGGTTAGCTTCAGACAATAGTTAGTTAAGCATGAGATGTAATAACTTCTCTTCATGCTCGTTCCAAAATTCGGGACTACAACTTTAAGACTGAAAATCTTGGTGTGCTCAATGCAAAAACTGAAGCGGGAGAGGCAGAACTTTTGAAATCACTGTATGCTTATAGTGAAATATGAGGCGGGGCGATTTTTCAATGCGACATAAACATTACAAAAGTAAGGAATGCTAGATCTATTCATATTGATCTACCGTAGTTTGATTCATTTACATGATTGTAGCTTTAACAATGGCAATGTTCCATTTGCATGTTGCTCTTCAGATGAAATACACTCCAATTATTAAGAAAAATGCGAAAGTTGTAGAGAATGCTGCTAGAATAGTTAGAGAATTGAGAATGAATAATCATATGAATATAGGTTTGTGGGTGGATGGATCAATTTATCCTAATGATACAGCTACCCATTTGTGTCCAGATTTTAAGTCCGTAACTCATCTTCTTAGATATGTATGTGAAGGAAATAGCGGATTACTTGGATATTGTCAAAGGTTGCGTGATATTGGAATGCATAGCATATCTTGTCTTAATCAACAATTACAGTTTGCTAATCAACAATTGCAACGTGCAAATCAACAATTGCTTCATTATGTGCAACACACTAATGCTAAAAACAATGCACTCAAAAATGCTCTGTCAGAGTTGAATGCTACTGTCACTACTCTTTGGGGATCAAACCAAGAAATGTTAGAATCCATGGAAAAGTTGCGATCCGAGAGTTTAAAATCTGCTGTTGATATAAAAATTATCAATAAGACAATGATGAAGAGAAAAAGAAAGAGAGTACCGATGAAGAATATTGATGACTTATCTACACATAGCGGCAATCAGAAAAAAAGAATTCGAGCATTCAAGTATGTTGTCATATAAACTGTTTATTTGATTTGTATATGTCATTTAAGTTTGATTTGCACTTGATAACATGGATCATTTATTTATTAAACATAATTTTCATATGTTTGTTGCAAATCATGTTTGGTGGCAAAGAACTATTTAACAGATCGTTCATGCATTGGATCATCTTTAAGTCATGTTTTACCAAGAAAGTCAACAACTGAAATAAACTACACGAACATGGCCCAGCGACATTAAAAGTCCCGCAAAAAGGCCTAAAGTCCTTTTATTGACTTTCAACTAATCATCGGGGTGGACTTAGACATGCAGGGTGCCAAATCCCTCTCACTTATTAACTAGGGTTAGGGTTGCCTTGGCATCCGCAAACCCTCCAACAGTATCCCCCACCAAAACTGGTGGCGGTCCCATGACACTTGCGAGATGTAGTTACTGGGGACATTTATTGGCTTCGCGACGAATCTTTATTAAATGATACTGTACCTTTTCCATAAAATCAAGTCGGGTAGTGTTAAAATCCAAATTATACGGCCAAAAACAACGACGAGCTTCGGCAATCTACTTTGAAATTGTCCAAGACGTGAAGCAAGATTCCCAGGAGCCTCCCATCATTGCTGCACGAAAATATAGTCGAGCAATCGGCAGCTAATCCTTGCTATTCTCTGAGGCCATTGGCTTATTTGGATCGAATGCCAAAGGAGGAAGGCAATCATCCCATCTCATTGCCACTGATGCCAAAAGAGTCAAGTCTTTCGCAAAAAGTGTCGATTGTCTCGTTGTCGGATCGGGAGAGTGTATGTACTCCTGCTGGTACGCATGTAAGGCCCGGTGGAAATCCACTTATATGTCCCAACTGAAAGGTTGATGTATGATTGGCCAATTTGATGTATGGATCGTAATTTTATCCATTGGCAACCCCAAATCCTTCCACCTATTTCTTTGCAGCATCGGTACATAATATGGATCTACCTGCAATTGGCGAGGGCTGGCCACATAACTCCTAATAGATTCAGAGTTTTCTCAAAAATGGTAACTCTCGGTTGCTCTCCCAATGGGGGTATTTTATCCAATTCTTTGTCGACCTCTATCTTAGAGGTCTTAAACTTAAGGACCCAACCACCACGCGAGGACTCATGCAGATGTTGCGATAAAAAACTCTGAATCTGGACCTCAACGTTGATTAGCCTTCTGAATACCCGCTTGCACTGCCTGTGGAATGGGCTGTTGTTTTTCAACTTCTGGGGCTCCACCCTGGTCCATGCCCGAATCCATCCCTGTATCCATTGGTACTGCAGCTTGGTGCGGAGGGGAGAATTGCGGCATGACCGGTACTGAGATTTGAGGTCTAGCTTCCAACACCTGAGTGACAACTTTTTCATAGGCACTGATGGTTGTTTTAGCCCTTGCCAGCTCAGTTGAAGCTGCTCCTTTGAATCTATCAAAGCGGCCTTGGAATCCCTAAAGAACCACTTCATAAGTCTCAACTTTTTTGAACAAATATGCGATCTCCATCGGAGTTACCGGATGATCTGGTATTTGTGTCTGGAGATACGCATCATGCTCAAGGGTGGTCACATCAAATTAACCTTGGAGACGAGTGCGATCCTGCTCTACCATATGCAGTTGACTTTGTAGCAGTTGCACTTGTTGCTTTGCATCTTGCACGGCCTTGTCCACCTGATCTTGTGCGGTTGTCAGGGCATTCTGTAGTGAGCTGACGTATTTTTCGAGGCGATCAGTCTGTTGCTATGTCGTCTTCTTCTCAGCTTCGGATTTTTCTTCATGCTTCTTGGCGATCTTCAATTTTTCATCCAACTGAATAATCTTTTGGCTGGTAAAAGTATTTTCTGATCCCATATCCGAGATTCGTTGCTCCATTTCTTTTTTCTTATCCAGCATAGACTGGATCACTTGCGCAAGGCTTGAGACCAAACCGAGAGCATCACCAGAATCTAGTGTTGTGGAGGTGGTAGTAGCAGAAGGACCTGATGGTACTATCCTTGGTTGGCGTGGAAGAGGTGCCTGTAACTCTTCTTCTTCAAAGAGATCTTCCTCTTCATAGCCCTCAAGCACTATGACGTCAAACTGCTTCGCTGATTTTACAGCTTGCTCGACCCGAAGTGTGGCTGGTGCGACTTCAACTTGTGGTTGCTGGAGTAGTTGAAATTAATCCTCAACACCAGCAGTAGTATCATAGAACTGTTCAAATCCTCTTCCAGGGGATTGGAGCTCAAAGGGCGCAAGGCTCTAGGGCATTTTAAAAACTTCAGAGGCCTCAAGGGGGTTGGAATCATCGAACATATCATGAAATACTCTGTGTTTGAGAAAACAGCTTCTGTGTGCGGGGGTGAGACGGCCTGGGCAGCTGTGATGGAATTGTAGCCCGATGGTCACAGACTATCCTTGAGTGGAAGCAGAGGCGAGGGAAGCATCAGAGGTGGGAGGAATAGGAAGTTCAGTGCGAGTAGCAACAGGGGGTTGAAACGTTGCTGACGATGTATTCCTAGTACGACGTCGTGACGCGAAAGGTGAGTCAGGAATGACGATCTCGTTGCGTGGACGACATCGACTATGAGAAGTGGAGGCCTGGTGAGATGACTCGGCCGATGCTTCTTCACAAATCGAAAGCACAGAATCCAGGCAAAACCCATGGATTTTATTTTCAAGGTGTGAGACCGCTAGGAGAGATAACAAGGAGCCAGCAGCAAACTGTTGCTTGGTATTGCTTTTAATGGCTCGTTTGAGCTCACGAGAAACAATCTTGAACCAATTATATGGTTCGAGAGGGGCCTGGGCTATCTTGACGTATGACTTAACTATCCTATGTAAGATTTGAGAAGGAATGCGGTCTTTCCTGAGGTTGCCAACCATCAGAAAATTATTAAGGAGCTGGGCAGCAACGTGTATGACAGGCTCAGTAATGGCATCTAGGAGGTAGTCATCATTGGTCCAATGCAAATCATTTGTAAGGTCAATATAAGGCTTAATAGCCTATTTGGCCTGCTTATGGTTTGGTGAGGCTTGGGTACCAGACGCTATGCCTATGGTAGCAAGGGCAGCCTTAGTCACGCTCACCTTGTGTGTGGCTCCCTGGAAGGTGATGTAAAACTTGGATTTCTCCTCCTTCCACGTACTGAAGGCAAGAGTGATAAAATCCATATTAATTCTCCCTGAAAAGGCTCTCTCATGAATACTTATTGCAGTAAGCAGAGGCTCCGCAAGGGTCATCCACTGAGTGACCATGCTTGTGCTAGGAAGTATCATGATATCTGTTGCAGATGGGACATCACGATGGATAGTATAACGAGGCGACTGGGATGTATATGTGGAAGACATTACGATCAGAAACAAAAAATAAGATGCGCGAGTGTATAACAAAAAACAATCCAGAAAGTTTGAAAGACTTTGGTTGCTGAAAAAATTGGCAAGAGCTTCACTAGCACAAGTGAGGACTGAATCGAATTCAGCCAACTTATAGGTGAATTTGGAGGGTCCATCACACTGAATACTAGTTTGGCTGATCAGTTCTAAACAAAAATTTGCAGGCATGTACAATACTGTGAAAATAGGCTATAAAAATCTCGGCGAAGGTTTGTGAGGCTCTGAACCTATTCGGTGAACGTTTTCCAGGGTTGGTGAAGGATGAACTTTCGCCCAAGAGGATTATTCATCCAAGTACTGTCATAAATGCAGTTTTTCAAGATCTGAAGCTATGGCGAACCTAATTTTGACATTTTAAGACCATATAGCATGTCAACGAAGGTTCCTAAGGAGAGTAAGGTGCTCGGTGAAGGTTCCCAAAATGGCATATTGCTGATCATTCGCCAGACTCAAAAAAAAGGATTTTTTCTGGAAAAGAACCTTTTCCCAACTCAGTATAGATATATCTGAAGTGGATGTACAGTCTGAAAGCTCAACGAAGGTTTCTAATACTGTATAGGCCACATACGACCAAAACAGTGATTTTATAAGTCATTTTTCATCAAAAATATTGTCCTTCATTTTTCCTTGCTGATGACTTTTTGACTTTTGCTCATCAGTCTTTTTTCATTTTTTTTTTTTTGTCTTTTCCAAACAAACTTAACAATTAAATATTGAAAACAAAAGATTGAAAAACAAATAAAAATGATAAATCAATTAGATCATGCTTGCTGATCTGGCGGAACAGGCTGCCAAAACTTGCGTAATCGGCTGCCATTCACCGGAGTATCAAATCGTTTTCCATCCAAGTGTTCAAGAATTATTGCGTCATAGTTTAGGGTTTCCTTAACTTTATATGGGCCTTCACCGGTAAACTTTAATTTTCTCTTGATCAGCTTGGTTTTGTACATCATTGCAAGATCTCCTGCTTTCAGATCCTTTTTGTGCAATCGACGATCGTGTCATGCCTTTTGGCGGGCTTTCTCTATTGCTAACGCATGAACTGCCATCAATCGTATTTCACATAATTTGTGCAACGCTTCATGACAGAGTTGTAAAGACTTATCATCATTTAACCGTTTTGTTGTCGCTATGCATGATATGGAATTAAAAATTCAATCGGCTGACAACATCTTGACCATAAACCAGTTGAAAGGGTGTTTGACTTGTACTATTTTTGTAAGCGGTTCTGAATGCCCATAACGCTGCATACAGTTTATGTTCCCAATCAGACCGACTCGCTTCAACTGTCTTTGTCATAATAGTGCAGAGAATCTTATTGGAAGATTCAGCTTGGCCATTTCCTCTAAGATACTAGGGAGTACTAAATCTGTGCATAACAAAAAAATCTTCCAGTAAACACTTTATTGTTTGATTAACAAAGTGTGTACCCCGGTCATTGACAATCTCAATTGGACATCCAAATCTGATTATAATATTTTCATAGAGAAACTTGGCCGTAGATTTTGCATCAGCAACCTTGACAGCTTTGGCTTCAACCCACTTGGTCATATAATCAGTTGCTACGATAATGTATCGGGCCTGAGATCCTTGTGCGGCCGGATGAATAGGACCAACATAATCCAATCCCCATTTTTCAAACAGTGCTTGCGATAAAACCGGATGCAAGAGTTCATATTTCTGTCTAGTAGGTCGTCGTGCTCGTTGGCAAACATCACATGTCTGAATATAAGTTTCTGTGTCCTTATGAAGCATAGGCCACCAACAACCTGATTACAAAAGTTTGCGAATAGTAATATCTATAGAGAAGTGTCTTCCACCCATGCCATCATGTGAAAACATGATTAAATCTGGTATTTCATGCGGTAAAACACATCTACGTAAAATATTGTCTGATCCACGATAACATAATTGTCCTGCAATCAATTGATAAGGTTGATCCTTATGAATCAATTGTCTCTTCTGTACTTTTGTCAAAGAGTCATTCAGTTGTCCTACCATTAGGTACTCAACAATATCTGCTACCCACTCAGGTACTGCTTCTACATAGAACAATGCAGCATATGGTAATTCATCATCCACTTCAATACTAATTGGTGCAGATTCAATTTGCAAAACGTGATCTGCTAGATAATGTTGCCTCCCCTTTCGAACCACAATTCAAAAGTCAAATTCAGTCAATAACAGTAACCATCTTGCAATACATCCAGTATTGCACATCTTGTTTACCAAATAAAGTAACGGTTGGTGATCGGTATAAAATGCAAAGTGCGTTTCCATGAGATAATGACGAAATTTATCAAACAAAAAATATCATGGCTAACGCTTCACGTTCTGTTGTTGAATAGTTCTTCTCCGGATCTGTAAGTTGTCTGCTTGCAAATCTTATAGGATAGTCCTTCTTATAATCACCTGGCTGCGTCAAAACTGATCTAATGGTGTATTTTGAGGCATCCATGTGAACATGAAATTCAACCGTCCAATCTGGAGAACGCGGTATTGGTGCTGAAGTTAATGCTTTTTTTTTAATTTTTCAAAGGCTTCTAACGCCTCTACTGTCCAAATAGGAACAATAGTCAGTTTGTATAGTTCGCATGACCCATAAACACATAAACTCCACGAATCGTTGTTGGCAGTGGCAATTCCACAATAAACTTGATTTTAGAATAATTTGTGGCAATGCCATGTCTCGATATCACATGCCCAAGTACAATTCCGTGGGAAACCCATATCTGGCATTTTTCTAGATTTAGAAAAATTTGATATGACATTCAGATACTTTCTCCAATCGATCCAGGTGGTCTGTATCTGTACTATGGAGTCCCAGGTCATCTAAATAAATTTCAAGAAATTTGGGTAGATAATCTTTAAAAGCAAATTGCATTACTCTTTGGAACGAACTTGGTGTATTATAGAGTCCAAACGACATTTCTTTGTAAGCATAGGTTCCCCATTCTGTTGCAAAAGCTAATTTGTGGTGAGTGCAATCTTAACCTGGTTGTAACCACTAAATCCATCAGGAAACTATAAGCTTCCACTCTAGCAAGGCGATCCAAAATGCTTTCAGTAAAAGGTAACGGAAAGTGATCCTTACACGTCACTTTGTTCAAAGCTTTGAGATTCACACAAATTCTCAAATTTCTCATTCTTCTTAGGAACAATGACAATCGGTGAAACCCATTCGGTATGCTTGATCTCATAAATGAAATTGGCTTCAAGCAGTCTCTGAAGCTCTTTCTTTATCAGATCCACAACATTAGGATTACAACGATAGAACTTTGTAACCTTTGGAACTGCATCAGGTACTAAACATATGGTATGCTCAATAACTGACGTCGGAATACACTTCAGATCTTGATAAGTCCATGCAAAGCAGTCTTGATACTTAAAAGTAACATTCGGAGTGCTTGATACTGTTCAGGATTAAGTTGTGATCCAACTCGGACAATCTTTTCTAGTTCTTCTGGTTCAGCAAGATTCATTGGCTATGTCCTAGTTGGGCCATCATAAACAACTTTCGATTCTGGCACATGGTCTTTGGGTTCACGATGTGCTTTAGGTAACATGATAACCACATCATCCAATGTATAACATTTAAAATGTTCGGACATATCATGCTAGACAACATCTGCTTGTTCTTTGTCAAAAGGACTTGTCTTGGATCTTCGCTTAGCCTTCTTAGCAGGAATTGATCGTGGAGGTGATGACTTCCGAGACGATGATGTCTTGTTAGAACTCTGACTTGTAGAATCATCCGTGACTTTTTCTTTGTCTTTATTTAAAAAGGGTGGCACATTCTTTGAATCAATCTTTTGAGAAGGATTTTCCTATTTCAGGACCATATTATAATGTTGCTTGGCTTGTTTCTTCATCATTGAACCTGTGATCCTGTCTTCCTTCAATATAACTGCTTTGGCCGGTTTTATTGTTGGTTCATGAGAAATATTACGCACTCCAAATCTGGTCGAATCCATATGATTTAGAATCTGCTCATCAGTATGTTCTGCATTTTGTCATCATAAGTCAAGACATGACTCACAAGAATGAGGTCATCTTCAATCGGATCTGGTATAGATTCCATTGATATCCAAGCTACATTCAGCACATTCAACGGAAAAGTGATCGGTGTATCCAAGGTTCGATCCGATAATGAAATCTCGTTCAAATCTAGCTGATTATCTTGTTGACACATGTATCATATTGTACAATCAATCGTCGCAAGAGCTTCACTCCAGTTGATAGTATCTATTTGAGAATCGTAATGAACTCTCAAATTTTTCTCGTGTCGGTCACAAGTATGATCCGTTGTTGATGAATCATCATCCTCTTTTTGAACCACTGGTTTGATAGTCCAAGTTGCAGGATCAACTTTAACTGCACGTTCACGATTTTCAAAAGTGATTTTTTCGGTACCCCATTTATGAACTACTTGTGCAACTCGTAACCATGGACGTCCCAATAGGACTCAGTAGACATTTGGTGCTTCTGGTAAGTCCATTACTATGAATGATGAACTGTACTCCCGCAATTCTGACATATATATTTTCAACCATTCCTCGCGGACGACCTGTTGTTTGATCAGCTAGCTTAATAGCAAATGTAGCAGGCTTGATCTTTGTAAGGCCCCATTTTGCACATAGCTTTGTAAAAATCAGGTTACCTCCTGAACCGCCATCTATCACGACTACTTCCTTAGGAAATTGTCTATGTTGTATCGACATAGTGATATTTTTTTGTTCACTTTCCCAAGCGGCTCCAACATGGAGTACTTCATTAGATTCTTCAAATCCAGCACAAAAAAATGGCTTTTGATGGGCTTCTGGTTCTGCTTGAGCTAACTTTTGTGCTAAGACTTCTTTTGCTTTTGGCACCAACTTCAGGAACTCTCCCAATGAAATATTGATCTTGCTACACAAAATATTCATGAGCAGTTCTGTTTGCGGCACTTCCGGTTAAGTCATCTTGAAGGGTTCTTCATGATGATGCAACTGATCATTCCTATCTATACGTGAATTTCTTGGTGGCTGTAATGGTGAAGAACGAACTTCGGCTGTTGCCTTAGCAGCTTCCAGCTCCTCTTCTTCTTGCAGATGTTTAATCCACTGCCTCATATCCTGATATCGACTTTTTTTTGCATGAAGATTTGGATAGACTCCAGATGCTATTGGTATATCAGTTAACGGTATAGAATCAGCAGGTACTGGATCCGCTACTAGTTCTTTTTGCTTTTGTGCTCTGGTGACCACCATCAAGGGTACACTTGGTTTATTTTGAGCTAATGGTCTTCGCTTGATTATTATCAAATTGACAGGAGCTGTAGCTGGTCGTGGCTTCGGTCTTGCTAGACAGTCTTTATAGCAATGCCCATAACCACAGTCACGACAGAATGGTACAAATTTTTCTTTATTTGGACATTCTACAACTCTGTGATTTTCTCCACATGCAAAGCATCCAAGTGGTGCTCTGGTCCAGTTTCTAGATGCTTGTTGTTGCGCGGCAGCATAAATAGCATATTGTTCTGAAGATCCACCTTCTTGATCATTACCATAGTTCCATTGCTCGGCACTTCTGTACGGTTCTGGTTCCATCAAATTGGCAGGAGGAGCAGAGTGCTTTGGTGGGGCAGGTAAGGCTAAATGTTCCGGGTATCCAAGAGCAGATTGTCGAGGTCTAGCTACTGGATTTCCTCCATACTGTGGTTCTTGATATCCCATTTGGGCATATCGCTGCTGAACTATCCGAGGATTAAAGTTGCAAAAAGTAGTCTCATGATCAGGCGAATTACACAAATGACATACACTGATTTCCATTCATTTTTTCAATTGAGGACACTCATTCACTGTGTGATTTCCTGTACAAATAGAACACCAGACATTTTTTCTAGTAGGAAAAGTCTTCGCAAACTTCACAGGGCAAGATATTGTATCACTCTCATCTTGTGAAGCTGAGTATAAAGCACTCACTACTACAACAAAGGAAGTGTTTTGGATCAAGAGGTTGCTAGTGGAGCTAAAGATAATCATGGAAGATAACCTACCTATGATCATATGTGACAACATTTCAGCCCAAGTCCTTGCCAACAACCCGATATTCCTTGCAAGGAACAAACACATCGAAGTTGCACATCACTTCGTGAGAGAGAAGCTCATTGGAGGGGAAATCTACTTGGAGCACATCGACACATCATCTTGTATTGCAGATTTGCTTACCAAACCTTTGAGCAAGAGTTCCCAATCTTGGAGTACTACCAAGATCCATGTTCAAGTCAATATAGATTGTTTTTAGGAGGAGTGTTGAAATTGAAAAATAATCCATCTTGACTTTAGGCTTGCTACAAACATTGTACCATGCAAGTATGTTGTTCCATAAATGCAAATGCCAAATTTGGCCTAGATAAAACTCGAGCTTTATGGATATGTCATATCTAGTTTGATTATTACAACTTGCATATAGATTGTAGACTTAGAAATAGCAATATTATGCTTGTAGAAACTCGTGGCATTTCACATGCATTAATTGTAAGTGATCCATAGTGACATGCAAGGCATGCACAAAGTGAAATGGACACATGCATGATGATTTGTACATTTATAATTAGAACTAGGACACTTGGTAAAAGTAGGTAGAGATACTTGCATGAGATGTGACAAATGTCACATCGACTCTAGTTTCCATTTTAGATGTCAGTGAAAGATTGATGGATGTGGTTCTACCTCGAGCTACCTCAAACTCCATAAATATGTGTAGCCATTCTCATATTTTTTTATGAAGAACCAAAGCTTTGTAACTATCTCATGCCATTTTGGATCCAGACCATTTTTGCTTGATATCTCTCTATCTTTCTCTCTCCAACTCGTGTTGAGGCTAATGCTAATACACTAATTTCTTGTACTTTTGCTCATTCATGATTCGTTGCTATCATTCTCTGATTCTTAGTCTGCTAGATTGTGGTTAAGCCATAACTTCTGTACTAGATCTTGCTATTCAATCTAGAATCAGGTTATTATGCTAATCATAAAGCTTAATTAGATCTATCATACTTGTGGATCATCCCCACACGTGTGAATTCTGAAAATTTTTGTCAAGAAGGCCCTAAAAGGAGAAGGGCCCACACTGCCCTTACGTAAATGGTTGAGGAGGTGTCGCTTCCAATCATGTGGGCCATCTCCAACCACCCCGTGCTCCTCCCACCAATAGGAGTTTTCTAGGCCCCTAGAGGTATGGCCAGAGGAGGTGTAAGCATCATCCTAATCATCTTGTCCTACATAACCCGTGATGTGTGAGATAAATTCTTCATTTGACACTATAATATAGTACTAACAAAGGTGGGTAGTGTAAATCGATTATGTATAGGTTTACCGATTATAATGACTCGGTTTATTGCAAGGATATCGTGAGGTGATAAATTATACACACCGCTCTATTTGTGGAGCAGCCGTATTTCGTCGACCGTTGGGCCTAGGTATTTCACTAGACATTTTTTATGGCGGGTGTGACTAGTGTGACCCTTAACCAAGGTGATGTATTTCAACCACAGATGGTGGACGGCCCGCTCTTGTGTTTCAAAGAGATCAAGTTTAATTAGTGCATGCTCATAAAGACAATTTCAAAAAATAATAAATCGAATGCCATTTATAACTTTGACATTTTCATACGGTTAACTAAGTACACTGCGCACTAGTTAGCTTATAGAACGGTGGTAGCGATGAAATCAACTCTCAGGGATCATCAATTGGAGCTCTTGTTGAATGATTCAGACCGCTGCAAACATTTGTTGAGAATTCCTAAACTTTCACAGATCAAAACAAAGAATCTGTCGTGTATACTTGTTGGACTGAGCATCATGATTCTGAATGTTTTCCTTGGCTGATGACATCACCAGAAGTTTCATCCAGAAATAATCCTGCGACAGGGGTTTAGTAATCCTCAACAGGTCGCAGAAAAGCACAGTAGACCAAAAATCCACAGGCAGGGCTTGGCAAGACAGCACCGCTCCACAATAGGCAGGGCTGCAGGGCAGCTACATGTGGCAAGCGAGTATAGGACCAAGCAGGCTGCAGGTGGCCGCAGGTAGGGCAAGGCCAACGATGGCAAATAGGCCGCAGGTGGGATCAGAGGCCTCAGACAGGATCGTAGGCAGCAGGCAGGGCCGTGAAGTTGCTGGATATCCTCCTCAGACCAAATCCATCTTTGATTTATAGCAGAACCATCGTTTTCCAATGGATCTGTGTACACAAATGGGTCTCTTCAGGTGCGATCCATTATCTTCAAAAATGTGATTCGGCAGTGAGTGTTGTCCTCTGAAAGCACGATTTACAGTACTGGAAATGCAGTGATGGAGGTAGCATCAAAATTGTCCCCTGGCTCAACGCTGAATCCGCAAGAAGACTACCCTCATGACAGGATCAACGATGGAGTAAGGAACATTGCTCGTCTCTGCCTGGCCGATAAGTCCAGTAGGGTCAAAGTTAGAGCAATGCACTTAGTTGCCTTTCAATGAAAGTAGTAACTTGACATAACTCTTCCATACAAAAACCTTCTAACAACCTCAACAAGTCTCTTGTGGATAATTATAACAAACTCCATTGGAAGTCTCTTTAAGAACGTGAAAACAAGAATTCATATTATAAATATCTACCTCCTCATTATAATAGTGTGAACCCTCCTAAACAACTCACAAGGTGATTGATAGAAACTCTAGTACTATGAAATGACAATGGAACCTCTCATCATCTCACATTGGACTCTCCAAGACATTTACACTCAAGCTCTCATCCCTCAAAGATGAAATTCATGCTTAATGGAATGCAAAATCACCAAGTCTATGTCCCCTTTCTAGAATGGAATTTGAAAAAAGAGAAGGGACTCCCTCAAAGATAGCAAGCACGAATTCTTACAACTAGATTGGGTAAGATAGCAAGGAATCACTACTCATCAAATATTTCTCACACCCCATATAGAATTCAACCTCAAGCAACCATTCATACCTCAACTAGCAAACAACTTAGGAATAACAAAAATCCTCTCCTCAAAGACATCGCGGGGATCCAAAACTACTCATACTCAAAATTATCAACTCACAAAATAACCACTCTTAAAAGTACCAACTCTCAACTATCCAACTATTAACATCATCTCACTATATCCAACTATCAACATCATCTCACTATATCCAATTATATACATCATCTCACTATATCCAACTATATCTTAATACAAAGAGTGGCCTCCTTTTATAGTAAATCTCAAGTGTCCCCCTTCAAAATGAGGCTTTGCCAATTTTCATGCACTTCAAGCCTTCTTTTCCATTTGTCCAATCCCCATTGGCAAGTGGCTTCCATGAAGGTGTAAGGGTTTGGTGCCATTTAAAGCCTTTTATTGGCTACCTCCAAATCTAGCAAGATGCGCTCTTTGTCAAAAGCTAGAGAAAAATATCTTTTAGCTCCAATAGTTTCTAAAGTCTTGTTTACATTTATTATTCAAAAGGTGGGTGAAGACTTTTGTCCAACCTCTATTCCACATAATGTGCCCTCCATTTCCTTGGTCCTTTATTTCTCTTAGCCCCCCATTTGATTTTTCTTTGATTTTCTTTGTAGCATGTACGACCCGCTTGTGGTTTCTCGAGATTACTGATTGATTTGCGTACTTTGCCCATTTCCCATAATTTGCCCAATTTTACCCGTTAGGGTTTCTGTAAGTTTTCAGTATTGCCCATAATCCACAACCTGGGTTTTGCCTGATAAATATTTTTCTTTGATGGCTCTTTGACTGAAGTTGACTTTTCCGGCATTCATGACTAGGGCTCCCACAACACGGTTTTCCTAAAAATGCACTAAGCAACCATATATTAGTAAAGCCAACTATGTACATGGTAGGGTTTTAGCACGGCTATGCCGACTATTTTTACAACTGGCAAAAAGCCGTAAAACATTATCACAGGCCATTTCTATGGCCACAAACTTTTCTCTAGCCTCATTTAGGGCTGGGACCCACTCTAGGTGGACCGGCATTTTTGGTTTGGTCTTCACAAAAATTGACCACAAAATATTTTTGACAATTTTTTTCGAAAGTCAATTTCTTACTTTTATATTGTGCCTAGCCACTTTAGAGGCGGGCTGGGGCCCAATTCTAAGGCAAATTTGTGCCAATTTTTCTCTAATAACCAGGTTTTACATGCCGGTTTTTCAGTTATTGTGAACTTAGGCTTCAATATTAGCCCGATTTTTCTTGCAAAAATATCGGCTAACATTGGCGACTACCACTGGGTAGTATGGTCCCCATACGGCGAACCCTGATTCTCTGGTTTCGCATAAGCTCTTGGTGGTGAATGAAGTATAGTGGGCTCAGCACCCTTGCTAGGTGATGCTAACCACAGTGAATTGGTGGGATGTCTTCAACAACTTCCTACCCAAAGGCCATTTGTTGAGCCCTTAGGATCCATCAGCAACCGGATTGGATTTAACTGCAGCATCTTTGAATAATTTGGTGTCTTCATACCTACAAAAACTCACCTGTGACCTAAATGGCGAATGTTCTCATTCCCATCAGATGTAAGGCAATGCCCACATTCGGACCTATGCATGTAGGGATATGCAAATGCAAATCTCAGGATTGGAGATGGGATGATAAAGATGCAAGTCATCAGTATTGTGTCTAACGTCGTGTCATTGATGTGTGTGTGAATGCATATGCAATGAGGCTTTAGTGCCCCAACTTTGAAACCGGTCCAAACTGGTGAATGAAATCTTTCTAGAATAGAATTAGCATACTTCTCTTGACAAATGAAAGTAGGCTGAGAAGATCTATTGACTTCTATTCCCAAAATGTAATGCAAGTAACCAAGATCATGCACGTCAAATCCCTTCTTAAGAACAATTTTGATATCCTCCACATCTTGATTGTTTCTGCCACTCAAGATGATATCATCCACATAGATTAGCAAGATGATAACATCATTTCCAACAAACCTATAATAAAGTGAATGATCATACTCACTCATAACAAAGCCTTGAGAGAGTAAAAAAGTGTTAAACTTAGCATACCAACTCCTTGGTGCTTGCTTAAGGCCATACAAACTCTTTTGTAGAAGACACACATAATTTGGCTTTGTAGAAGAAATGTAGCTCTCGGGTTGCTCCATGTACACTTCCTCCTCAAGATCATCATTCAAAAAATCATTTGTAATGTCCAATTGCCATAGGTCCCATCCATAAAGAGTAACAAGTGAGATGATGACTCGAATGCTTACCATCTTTGCCATGGGTGCAAAGGTCTCATCATAGTCAACTCATCATAGTCAATCCCTTGTTCTTGAGCATATCCTTTTGCCACTAACCTTGACTTGTACTTGTTGATAGATCCATCTTGGTTTGTCTTCACCTTGAAGATCCATTTTCATCCAATAGCTTTCTTGTCCTTAGGTAACTCCACCAATCTCCATGTTCTATTCATAAGAGTTTGATACTCAAGATCCATTGCTTGGATCCACTCCTTGCTTCATCTACACTTGTAGGTTCATCAAAAGAGGTTAGGAAAGCAACACAATTTCCAGAAACTACTTGCTTACTCTTTTCATCATATGTGAGCCTTGAAAGCATTTGTCTTTCCCTTGATGAAGGTCCATCATCATCACCATCTAAAGTAGGATCCTTTACATCAACATCAAGAATGTTAGATCCATACACATCACCATCAATAATGCTTGAAGACACTTTTGGAATGTTTTTTCCTCTCATCAAAAATGACATCTCTACCAGCAATTACTTTGTTAGTAGAAGGAATGTAAACCTCGTAGGCTTTACTCACCTCACTATATCCAGCAAAAATACCTTTTCTTGAAGAGGGATCATCCTTGGTCCTATCATCAAGAGTAATGCTGACATAGCATGTGCATCCAAAGGTTCTTAGAAAGTTGACACTCAGCCTCCTCTTGAATAGCATCTTAAAAGGTGTCCTTCCATCCAAAATAGCACTCGGCCACCTATTGCACAAGAAATTGGCACACAACCAAGCTTGATCCCAAAATTATTTATCAAGATTATCACTTAATCTCATGGCTTTAGCACTTTCACATACAGTCCCATTCTTCCTTTCAGTCACTCCATTTTGTTGTGGGGTCCTTGGGTTGTATACTCCCTCTTGATCCCATGCTCATCACAAAAGGCCTTGAACTTGGTAGATATGTACTCACCACCATTGTCACTCCTTAAGCACTTGATCCTTGTGAAAAAATTGGTTCTCCCTTGCATTCTTGAACTTAACAAAGACATCATACACTTCATCTTTTCTCTTTAGTAGATAGATCCAGCAAAATCTACTAAAATCATCAATGAAAGTTACATACATCTTAGCTCCACTATTGCTGATTGTAGTAATTCCATGAATATCCGAATGTACAACTTGAAAAGGCTTTGTAGATCTAGATGTAGATCTAATATAAGGAAGGTTATGTGATGTATGGGAAGTCTCATTTGTCATTTTTCCAAGACAACCCTACAATTGTCAGAAACCATGTACTAACTCCAATTAGTGTGTCTTGGCGCCCCATCCGAAATGATGTGACATAACCAATAATCTCGAGCACTAGAGTGTCGTGTATCCAAGTCTAAGATTATGCCGAATCCTATATGATGGATGAACATTTGTTGTCCCTTGAACTGCTCTTGTCCTCAGAAGCATAACTTAGGAAATTTATTCTTTATGCTATCAACTCTCTCCCACGAATCATCGTCCTCAGTCTGGGCCTTCCACCGAATTAAGCACTCAGAGATAGAACGATTTCTCAATTGTTTATCTCTAGTTATGAGCACTTTCTCAGGTTCCAAAGGTACACTAGGCGATCTTCCAGGTGATAGATCCTCATCAGATCCAATTGTGTCACATTCATGTAAACTTAGTTTTAACTGGCTCACATGAAAAACTGTGTGTGCAGTAGATTTGCCTTGAAGATCTGGTTCATAAGCTAAAGAACCAACTATTTGTACAATCTTGAATGGTCCACAATATCTAGTAGATAGTTTATAATGCTTTCCGATACATAGCATCATAGAATCTTTTGGTGTTCTAAGATATACCCAGTCATGAACTTTAAAATCTCTGGGAGATACCTTAAGATCGGCATAGTGCTTAGCTCTGTCCTCCAAGTACTATCCTTAGCCACTTGCAACATTTCTTGCATATCATGCAGGAAATCAGCAACCTTATGGATCTTAATACATTTCGTCTCCACATTAACATGAGATCTAGGTTGAAAACCGTACATAAGCATAAAAAAATTGTAACTTGTACCAGAATGCTTTCTATTATTGTATGCAAACTCAATCAAAAGAAGGTAATCTTCTCAATGAGATTGCTTGTGAGAAACATATGTTCTCAACATATCTTCCATAGTCTGATTAGTCCTTTGCATTTGGCCATCTGATTCAGTGTGATTAGAAGAACTAAAACTAAGAGAAGTTTCCAGTTTGACCAGAAGTGACATGTGAACTTAGGAATTCTATCACTAACAATGTCACTCAGTGGTCTATACAATCGAAATAATCTACAAAGATATGGGCTAAATCAAAAGCCTTAATAGTTGACTTAACATGTATGAACGCAGCTATTTTAGTTAACATGTCCACAACAACCCAAATAGAATCATTTTGCCATTGGGTCTTTGGAAGTCCAACTAAAAAGTCCATCGATATACTTTCTCATCTCTTATCAGGGATATCCAATGGATGCAACAAACCACCAGCCTTAAGACGTTCAGCCTTAGCTAGTTGACAGGGCTTGCATTTAATCGCATATAACTTGATGTATGGCTTGAGTTTTGGCAAATAAAACTCTCTTTTGACCAAGTCAAGAGTCTTGTGTATACCGGGATCTCCTGCACAGAGTATGTCATGACATTCAAACAAAATCTTGCATTTGAGCTCATCATTACCATGTACACAAACCTTTTCATTCCTAAATAACAATCCATCTCGAATGATATATTGATCCACAATCTTCTTATCTTTCTTTGTTAGTTGAGTTGTGAACTCGACTCAACACTGTCCTCATTTCTTCTGGTTCAAACAATCTTCCAAATATGACCAAAATAAAATCGTCTTCATATTTTCCTCTCATTGAAAGATATATATTTGTAAAAATTTGGGTGAATGACAACTCATTCAGTTTACCAATCCAATAGAATACTAACTTCTTGATCTTTAACTATGTCTATTAAACAAAACAGTTCGTTAGGCAAGAAATAAGCAATACTTAACATTCTGTAAAGACCCTAAGGGCTAACCCCTAAGATGAGGATAAGAGAACACAATAAGAGAGACAATGGAGCCAAACTGCCCAACCAATCCTAGATTAAACCTGGATCTAGCCCCCAAGTCATGCCATGTGAATCAAGAGGAAAAGAGAGAAACTGGTGACCTTAACCCAATATGTCAACAGGAGAATCTCCACCTCAATATATAGAGAGTAGATTCTTGTGCATGAACCCATGCAGGTCAACTATAAATAGATCACATCTCTTCATGTAGTCTTCCTGCCTATATTTGTCACACATACATGCAATCTCCATATGTCTCAATTAGAGTGTTTGGGTCCTCTCAAGGTCATTAGTCACAAACAAGTTTCGACGTGAAATTAAACCTTGGCATGACCAATAATCTCGAACACTGGAGAGCCAGTCTACCATATTAGGACTATTCCATGTCCTTAGCTGAATATGGCCATAACACTCTTCCCTCCTTAAACTGCTTCTATCCTTAGAAGCTCCTCAAAACATGAAAGAATTACAGGAACAGTTCTTTTAACTTTCAATATTAACCTAGAAAGTTATTATCCTTAATCAGACTTACTTATCAAAGAAGTATTCAGAGAAAAAAATGTTTCCAATCATTAATCTCTGCTCTGGAATACAAACTCTGGTTTGAAAAGTACACTAAGAGATATATTTTTTCAATTGGGTTATACCAACACAAGTTAGTAACATCATCTTCACGTAAAATACTTACATGAACCACTGAGTGAGATATTACCTAACTTAGGAGATTAAAGTTAAAGAAAAATAATAATTACAATCTGAAATCATCCACCAACTCTGGCAGATGATTCATAACTCTCCAAGTACAACTATCCTTAGAATCCAATTCTAATATATGATAATTCATTCAACTACAATCTCTAGGAGAATCATTAAGATATAAAATGATTAAAACACAACTCTAAGTATGCTAGATACTCTCATGAGTTAGTTAGCCCTGTTTTCAACATCATATGCAAGAAAAAATAGCAATCATTCATCTTAATAGATTTGTCTGTCCCCTATGATATCTAGAGATCTAATCAAAAGAAAAAATTGTACTCAAGCATCTGCAGACCATAAACTGTAACAGAATAGCATCCATTAGATAAATTAAATTTTTCACAAATAAAATACTTACCTTTGTGAAATTCATAGGTTCTCAATTAAAATATTGGAGTAAAGATATTCAAAACACTGATCTGAATTCTTACTCAATTAATAGATCAAGACTTAATCATCACACTTAAGAATCATCAAACCCCAATACCTTTCTCCAACGAGCTGGTTATCAAGTTAGTTGTGCTTATAATTTCTTCAAGCAACCACATGACATGCAATAGAGAATCAAACATCAAACACTTGGTCTAACAACGCTACAGATTTTTTAGTCAATAAGGACTTGTCTACATTCGTTCCTTCTACTATAATGTCAGCTCACAACACCTTCCTGACTCCCATTGCTAGAGAATAGATCTGCTATTTTTTTGGATCTAGAGGATCGCGCTTCCCGGTTGTCATGGTACATGCACACAGTTCCCTTCAACCCCACATGGATTCAGCATCGTCAGATCTTCGTGTCAATGACAACAGGTGCTTTTCAAGAAAGAGCCCCATGCTTGCAACCAATCAAATACTAGATTGATTCTGCAATAGCTTTTAAGCAAAAAAAAATGAGAGATAGGGATTCAACACTGATTTCTATTCATAACTACAATCCTATTGATTGCAGGTCAAGGACCAGTAACTGGTCGAGGTCTACAGCTGTTTTTCTTTGAGGAATCTAAAATTCTTCCTTCACAATTCTAGAAGGATGGGATTATTAGAATCTATTCACATAACGCGTGAAGAGAGATCACCTTCCCACATGGAATTACAGAATAGGATTACGCTACTCATCCCCTCAAAGCTTAAAAAAAAACTTTTCAAAATTCTCACAGCATGCATGACTATTACCAACCTACAAAGCCTCTTTTCTTGCTTAAGTACTGCTTACTACTAGAGAGACAATAGTAATTTGTAGTACTTTATCATGTTCCTTGCATGAATTCAAGAGGATCAGTTTTAGAGTAGAATTCCAATCCTCTTCATGTTGTAATTAGTTTCAGAAACTAGCACTACAAAAACTTTTTTTTTTTCTGGATAGATTAGTCCTCAACAATCTATCAATAAACAATTTAATCATGCTTAAAACCAATTCACCTAAACATAATAAACAAAAGCAGATTATTGAAATCTCACTAGCATGGAATAATTCCAGCAGGTTCAAGGTTTTAGATAAGCATAAATCATCTACAAGTATTGGAATCATCTCAAGGATTCATGAAATCAAAAAGTGAATTAACTACTAATTCATAAGCAACATAACAAAATTTCAATAAGTAGATGTGCACTCTACCACCAATCTTGCTAATCATGCTTCCATCCGGAATTAGTGAATTCAAATCCAACTTCCCTTGAGAGAAACTAGCACTCCATCCAAGACGTAAATCCCAAGTGCCCTCCAATTCCAATTCGATGTAGAACTTGCCTTCATCCCATCCAAGACCACATCTTAGCCGACGCATCTTATCCGGGCTCTGATACCAATGTAAAGACCCTAAGGGATAACCTCTAAAATGAGGATAGGAGAACACAATAAGAGAGACTATGGAGCCAAACCGCCCAAACAATCCTAGATCAAAACCCGGATCTAGCCTGTTGATTTCACACGTGTGGACTGTCCACAACATGTACTTGTGATCTCCTAAGGTGTGTAGATGCACCAAGATCAAGACTAGATTGAGATTCAAGATCTATCTTTGATGCTATGGCAAAAACACACTACTACATGCATTCAATCACTTCCAACTCTCACTCACACGTGTGGGAAGTGTTCCAAAAATAATCTAAGTAAAAACAAGCTGCTCTCCTCGGGTAGAGAGAGAAAATCACCATGAGCTCTCGGATAGAGAGAGAAATCTAGAAAACCAATTACTCACAAAATCCACTCAATCTCAAAATCAATTAGATTCAAATGAGAAGTACAATGATACTAGTAGATCCACGAGCTACCACTATGCTTAACTATGATTGGACCACACTTTTGCCACCTCTTAATCCTATTGGACCATTTTCACTTTGAATGGCCGATCAAAGTGTTGTTCGACCGCAAGGTGTGATACCAAGTGTATTGGTTAAAATCATTGGTTTGAAATTTACAATTGACCTGGTTGTTTTGGATATTTTGACTATTGGACCCCTCAAGGTTCCACCTCTAAATCCTATTGGACCTCTTAAATTTCATCAAACAAAAGTTTAGCCTCTTACTCTATTTTGGCTGAATAGTGGCATTACAAGTGGAAATGGGTAATTTGCCATCTATGCCAAATTTGGTCCTATCAACATCCTACACCTAGATGCTTGATATAAAAAACATAAGACCCCTATATCTAACATAGATAATCTTTTTCAATTCTTCACACTCCTCCTAAAGAATTATCTATGAAGATTTGAGCATTGATCTTGATGTAACTCCAAGATTAGATCTATGCTTGATGAAAGCACTTTTTCTCAAAGGCTTGGTGAGTAGATCGGCAATACAAGAGGACGAGTTGACATGCTCCAAATAGATTTCTCCTCCAATAAGTTTTTCTCTCACAAAATGGTGTGCCACTTCTATATGCTTGCTTCTTGCATGAAATATGGGATTATTGGCAAGAGCTTGGGCCGAGATATTATCACACTTGATCATTGGTAGATCATATTCCTTGATGCACTTTAGCTCCAATAATAATCTCTTGATCCAAAGCACCTCTTTGGTGGTTGTAGTGAGTGCTTTGTACTCGGCCTCACATGGAGAGAGAGATGTAGTATCTTGCTTTTTGGAAAGCCAAGATATTAGATTGCCTCCAAGAAAGATAGTGTATGCGCTAATAGACTTTCGATCCATCTTGTCACTTGCAAAATCCAAATCCGAGTAGCTAACAATGGATAGATCTTCACTTTTATAAAGTAGACCATAATCACAAGATGAAGATACATATCTTAGAATCCTCTTGGCCATCTTCCAATGATGAATCTTAGGATCTTGCATTGATTGACTCAATTTGTGCACACCAAAACTTAAATCGGGCCTAATAATGGTAAGCCAAATCAAGGAGCCTACAAAACTCCTAAAAAGTGTGATGTCCTCGAAGGATCTTTCATCACCTTTATTAGGATCTTTTACAATTTGCTCCATTGGAGTATCTATGCTCTTAGAATTTTCCATATGGAATTTTTTCAACATAGAGTGAGCATATGTAGATTGGCATATAAAAACATGATCTTCATAAAAATCAATCTCTAGGCCTAGGATGTAATGTATTTCTCCTAGATCTTGCATTTTAAACTCACACCCAAGTGCTAGCTTAGTTTCATCAACTAGCTTGATACAACTTTCACAAAGAATAATGTCATCAACATAAATTAGAAGAATGACAATATTACTATCAACAAACTTTAGATACATGGAAGGATCATAGTCACTAAGAGTAAATCCTAGTGAGATAAGGAAAGAATTAAGTCTTGAATACCATGATCTTGGTGCTTGCTTGAGTCCATAAAGACTTTTGAAGAGCAAGCACACTTTGAACTCATCCTTGATGAATCCTTGAGGTTGTTCCATATAGATCTCCTCCTCAAGATAATCATTTAGAAAAGCATTGGATACATCTTATTGGAACACCTTCCACTTAAAGAAACAAGCAAGAGAAATAAGAATTCTTATTGTCACCATCTTTGCAATGGCAATCCTTTGGCACATAATCTTGCTTTATACTTGTTTATGGTGCCATCATGATTGTACTTGATCCAAAATACCCATTTGCAACCAATCACACGCTTGTTGGATGGAGGATCCACAAGCTCCCAAGTATTCTTGGTGATCAATGCATCATACTCTTGCTTCATGGCATCATACCACTCCTTGGTATTGAGTGCCTCTTGTACATTCTTTGGCTCTTCACAAGAGACATAAAAAACATAATTAGTGGAATCAAGATCCACTTGTTTGCCTTTTTCAACATATGAGAGCCTAGATTTGTAGTTGGGATATCCCAACCTCCTATGCCATAATTTCTCCATAGAGAGCTTGTTCACAAGAGCAACATTACAAGAATTCACATATTCATTTGGATCTAGTTTAGAGATGCCTCCAAATCTAGATCCTAATGCAAGTATTTCATCACTCTTCTTGATAGTACAAGTATCAACATTGAATTTTACATCAAGGCCATTATCAAGCAATTGGCCAACACTAATGAAATTCTTTGTAATCTTAGGCACATAAAGCACTTTAGAAAGAGAAAGAACTTTAGAGGATGCAAGCTTTAAGGGAATGTTCCCTATGCCTTCAATAGGACATTCAAAATCATTTGCAGTGTATATTGATTTCTTGACTCCATCATAAGGTGCAATAGAAGAGAAAGAATCCTTGGAGCTACACATATGTGAAGAGGCTCCACTATCAATATACCATAAGCCGTCCTTCTTGAAAGGAGTGGATGAGAAGCTAGAGACCATAAGAGATCCCTCTCCATCACTTGCAATAGTGTCTTCCTTCTCATTGGTGATGTTGGCTTGCTTGAGTTGATTCTTCTTCTTGAAGCAATTGGTGGCATAATGGCCTTTCTTGCCACAATAAAAACACTTGATCTTCTTCTTCTTGAGCTTGGATGATGAAGCATTAGAGGAATCATCTTCCTCCTCATCTTTGCCTTTGGATTTGGCTTTGTCCTTGCTTGAGAATTGTTGAAAGTGGTTCTTGCTCCTCCCTTTGTGCTTGTCCTTGGCGAAGAGGGCTTTGCCATCATTATGAGTGAGAGAAAGCTTGTCCATCCTCAAGAGCTTGTACTATTGTCTTGATTTTTCATAAATTAGCACACTTTGGAGAGCCTCCAAACTTGGTAGCTCCTCCTTAATGGCATAGGATTGGACAAGGTTATCAAATTCACTTCTCAAGCCATTGAGAATGACTTGGACTAGCTCATTTTGATTGATGGAATCACCAATGCAAGCAAGCTCTCTATGAATATCTTTTACTCTCAAAACATAACTAGATGCACTCTCATCACTCTTTTGGCTACTTTGAAAGATTTGATTTCTAAGAGTGAGGAGCCTAGAGGTGTTATTAGCCTCATAGATAGTCTTGAGACAATCCCAAGCTTCTTTGCTATTGTACAAGTACCTATCTCCCTCAATATCTCATTAGAGACATTCATCTTAATGTAGTGGAGAGCCATCCTAGCTCTCTTTTTGTATTTTTGAACCTCTTGAAGAACTTGTGGTTCTTCTTCAAGGCCAAGAACTATGTCCATCACGTCTTGAAGGATCAAGATGGACTCCATCCTCATCTTCCAGATTGAATAGTTTGAAGTGGACAATCTTTCACTTGGTTCCAACAAAGATGAACTCATTGAAGCCATTTGAAGTGAAGAAAACTCAAATGATGAACAATAAATGTTGCTACACACTCTCAATAGGATCCAATAATGAAATACTATCTCCTCCTATGAAAGATCTTGGAACTCCTTGTGAATTGATTCTCACTAGCTACTCAAGTCTCTCTAAAACAAGATCTATTTCACATCAAATGATGGACTATAGACAAAGTTAGGATCATTTACTCTTAGCACGTGTGAAATACACTAAGTAACCAAATTTGACTCAAACTCAATGTTATTGCATGAAACAAATTGGCTATGATCTCAAAACAATGTCTAGATCATTATAGATGAGATTGGTAACCATACGACTGTGAACAGAGATCTAACAAGCAATCTCTTGACCAAACCAAATGTGTCCACCCAGGTCTAGGTGCCCTACCTAACCCTCTTCAAAAGCTTATAACTTCTGATTGGCTCAACCAAATGGAATGAAACTGATTGCATCAGAAACTAGACAAAAATAGCTTCAAAACAAGCTATCAAGCAAGATAAATGGATCAAGAATGAGAGAGAGCTCTCAATCTAAAATTGGATGTTCCTCACACGTGTCTGGGCACCTGATTCCGTACAGTACCAGGTCATACCCAATCAATGCCCTATTGATCTCTTTTGATCCAAAATTAGACAAGATAGCTAGGAAAATGGATCTTGACAATTTCTAGCTCAAGATTGATGAAAAGTTTTCACTTAAATGGATCAAAATACATGGTAAACTTAGGTAGGCTCTGATACCATGTTGATTTCACACATGTGGACTATCCACAACATGTACTTGTGATCTCCTAAGGTGTGTAGATGCATTCAAGACCTATCTTTGATTCTATGGCAAAAACACACTACTACATGCATTCAATCACTTCCAACTCTCACTCACACGTGTGAGAAGTGTTCCAAAAATAATCTAAGTAAAAACAAGCTGCTCTCCTCGCGTAGAGAAAATCATCATGAGCTCTTGGGTAGAGAGAGAAAGCTAGAAAACCAATTACTCACAAAATTCACTCAATCTCAAAATCAATTAGATCCAAATGAGAAGTACAATGATACTAGTAGATCCACGAGCTACCACTATGATTAACTGTGATTGGACCACACTTTTGCCACCTCTTAATCCTATTGGACCATTGATCCATTCACCTCTAAATTCTATTGGACCATTTTCAAACAAACCTCAAATTCTATTGGACCCCTCAAGGTTCCACCTCTAAATCCTATTGGACCTCTTAAATTTTATCAAGCAACAGTATTACACTTGTCTACACTCTAATTGGCACGAGTTTAGCCTCTTACTCTATTTTGGCTAATTAGTGCAGTACAAGTGGAAATGGGTAATTTGCCATCTATGCCAAATTTGGTCCTATCAACATCCTACACCTAGGTGCTTGATATAAAAAACATAAGGCCCCTATATCTAACATAGATAATCTTTTTCAATTCTTCACATAGCCCCCAAGCCATGCCATGTGAAGCAAGAGGAGAAGAGAGAAACTTGTGACCTAAACCCAATATGTCGACGGGAGAATCTCCACTCAATATATAGAGAGTAGATTCTTGTGCATGATCCCATGCAATCCCCATGCAGGTCAACTATAAATAGTCTCTTCATGCAGTCCTCCTGCCTATATCCGTCACACGTACATGCAATACTCCATATGTCTCAATTAGAGTGTCTGGGTCATTAGTAACAAACAGGCCTCGACTGGAATTAAATCTTAGCATGACCAACAATCTCGAACGCTGGAGGGCCAGTCTACCATATAAGGACTATTCAATGTCCTTAGCTGAATTCGGCCATAACACATTCACACTCACAATCAAACAGGTTAATTTTCAAAGTTTTACTTTTGCCCCCTGGGATTTCAATCATTTGTGTCGTAGGTTTCTTTTTATCCGAACAAAACTTCATCATATGTCCAGGCTTATTGCAAATGAAACACAGATTTGTTTTCTTAGCCTTCATCCAAGACATAGATTTCTCAACTTTTTCTCCTCTGGTTGCTAGGGTTCTGACACGAGTTGATTCAATTCGTCAAAATATTTAGTAGCTCGGTCTGGTTGCTATCCGAAAAGCATCCGCAAGGCTTTGAAACACATTTCTCCTACATTTATTTTGATAGTCTGTCAGCAAACCTAAGAATAAGTGCTATAATGCCAACTTAGGATCGAACAATGGAATTTTGTTTCAGAGATCCATAAATTCTTGGATATAAGAGTCCGGACTCTTACTACCCATCTTGCAATTCACAAATTTCTAGTAATAATTGATGTCATCATCTATTACAAAAGCTTTTTTAAAGACCTCCACAAAAGCATCCCAGGTTCGTGGGCTTCACCGTCAGATTTCGCCGCCACACGACGCCTTGCTGCATAAAAGTAATACGACACTTTCAAACTTCTTTTCACAGGAATTCCATGCAAATTGAAGTAACTGCTTAACGAGCCAATCCTCCATAACTTCCAGTTTCTTCTCCTTCTTCTCCTCCGAATAAGTTTCAAGCTGAAATCCGAGGTTTGGAGAAGATAATAGCTTTATCTGGTTCAATGGAACTTCCATCTGCTGGTCTCTCGAATTATTTCGATACTTCATATCATTGAGCACCGTGCTCAATTGCTAGCAAATTTGCATGTACGACGGTAGAACATGATTTGCACAGCATGATTTGCAGCATCTTCAACTATTTTGAATTATCTAATCCAAGAAATAACTAACTTTAGTACTTAATGAATACGTCTATTCTTAATTTTAAGTGAAGTACAGTTGACCAATTCCAACTGAAACTGACTCCAATATGGTCAATTCACTAACCTTAGTTCATTTTGTAGACAATTCAAAACCCGAAAATTTTGAATTTTTAAATTTTTTTTTTTTGCGTAACTTTAAATTCAACAAAAAGTACTATTAGTTTATGGGCAATCGAAATCGAAAAATCGACATTTAGTTCGATTCCTAATCTTACCAATATAATGTCAGTCCGGCATGCAAAGCACACAACATTAACTATTTTTTTGTCAATTACAGAATTTTTTACTTAAATTTTAGTTTTACGGAAATTGTCAACCAAAATCACTGATTTGTCACCCCACCGTCAGAGCACATGCGTATGACCACTCAAAACGAATGTAAATCCTTCATGCATGTCAAAAACATCATCAGATTCAGCATGCAACAAATCCATTCAAGCACAGTACATCAAATTAGGGGAAAAGCGGGCATGCAATTAGAACATTGACGAATTTTGACAATTTTGTTCACAAAACTACCAAAATTTTAAGCGGCCATATCTTGAGCTACAGTGCACCAAATTAGCTGTAAAGCACAGTACAAAGGTAGACCAAGTGATCGAGATGATTGATACCTCATCCTGCCACCTCAGCTTCACACGTGCAAAAACAAAGCGTCTAAAATTCTGCAGTAGGGCGCACTTTTTCTAGACCATATTGTCCAAAAACATGCAAACACCTCCCCAAATCCAAAAGTAACATTACCAACAGTCTTAAACAATCTATTAGACTTCCGTGAAGCTTTCATACAGCTCCTAAGAAGTAGTATGGGCTGAGAACAAAGATTTCTTGATTTGTAAAAGGGCGTTTTGCTACAAACTTATGGATTCTGAGCATAAGCCCCCATCAAATTACATGTCTGATAGCTTGTTGGACAGGTCAAGAGGAGCACAACATAGGCAATAACAACTCCCAGCATGATCCCCTTGTGGATTGATAGCAATCCATCCCCAAAAATTACCAAAAAAGAAGGCTATTTTTTTGGCTTTTTTTGGCCTTCTACATCATCAATTCACCGAAATCTTGGCTCTAACTTCAAGGACAGCTTCAAAAGACTTTGATTAAGCTTTTAGTAAGCTCTACAAGGCATTTTACAACAACCTACTATCCAACTATATGAAAAAAAAAAAAAAAAACTTGCAAAAATGATGATTTTTGACAATTTTCCAGTTTTTTCTTCTACATTAAGTTGATATTCATGGCATGCAACCCTTTATGACACACATGCAACTCAATTTATAGGATTATAGCCATCAACATGATCTGATCTTGTTGGATTTTAGCTCTTACTATCAATTTCTGGTAAAATATCATGAAAAACAAGCAAATCATTAGAGGAGTTCTCAATATCAAAAAGACCCTTTGTAAAGATACTTTTATTTTTTTTCTTTAGTTTCGACTGTCACCAGGCCCAATCAAAATGCACAGATTTGAAATCTACGTAACGTAGTTCAAATTAACTAAAAAATAAAAATACAATATAGAAAACTTTGAAATTTGTGTCCAGGCAGCATGGACGTATCCCATTGGTTTCTTTTTCCTGCCCGACACGTGCTAATCTGCCCGACGTCAATATCTCAAGTTAAATTTACTTTACTATGTTGGTTAGTATAGTAAAATTTTCTAACTATACTAGTTACGGTTATAGAAATATAGTATGTACAGTTACATAAAATATGGTATACGCAGTAACCGTGACTATGTTGGCATTCACATTAGATTAAATGTGATACGAAAAAAAAATCAAGTAACATATCAAAAAAAAATTTGGCGCCCAAGCTTTGAAAATAGCAATGGCGAGGAGACCCAGATCTACAATCGATTCTGTGATTCTTTACAATGAGAAAGATGAAGTTGATAACTGGAAGCCAACAAAATATACGAACAACTCATGGGTATTGCTGCATCCATCATCAAAGGGCAATTTTCGACAAAAGAAAAGAGCAAAAATGACTTACAAATCTTATTGGAAAGCAAAAATTTTGGAGTTCAAGACTACCCCAGGAGGTCAATCGATATCAGAAGTCTTAGTGCATATATATATGCATTCAGAAATCAAAGTACATGATATCAATCCTCATGATCATCAAAAATGTAATTGTAAGTATATCAAAACATATGCACTCTACAATAATCATAGGTGATTTTCTTTATTGATGCTCTTCAGATGATGATTCAAATGCTTCAACATTGTTTTTTTCTTTCAGATTTATATCCATCATGCATAAGTGAATGGGAGCCCGCACAATCACTTGCAGGAATATTAGATTGATGTTGGAAAGCTACAATACAAAGGAAGAAGTCCAAAGAAACTTGCAGATTGTGGTATCTATTTTTATGAATCTTTATATACGCCACAGACAGATGGAGGTTTTGGCAAGCTCGAAGCAATTCCATTGCCTAGTTTTCAAAGTGATGAGTGGCCTACTCCTGACAGCATTGTTTCTGAATCCTTGAGATGCAAGCTACTCATTGATATTAAAAATGCTATGAAGATAAGCACAGGCTCGAAAATTGTTCACCTAAGTTGGTTTATCTCATTGCATACATTTGTTGATTTTTTCTCGAGTGCTAGTGTTCGTAGGACACCAACTTTATTTGTTTGCAAGGATTTATCAGATGAGACTTTGTCAGATCTCATAGATCAAGGCTGGGATAGTAAAACAAATAATGACATAGAATGCAGGATTAAAAAGTCCTCAATGATCTTTCGTTATCATATCGAAAAGCAAATGCTCAGTCTCACATTTAGCTATCAGAGATACAAGAAAATTGAAGGTACATGGCTACCACTGGATCAAGACTTTGAACTAAATGGTCACACAAACCGAATGGAGATAAGCATTATCTACAATGAGGAATATTTGACTATGGTTGAGGTGGAAGAGCCATATTTCAGATTTATCATCAACGGAAGACTCAATAATAGAAAATGTCATCATTTACAATTGCACATTCACTAATATTTGCCATGTCACAGATGCGAAAAAGACAGGAGGTGATAACGTGCTGCAAATATCTACCTACAACAATTACCATTGTGGGAGAACAATAGTTTCAAATAGGATAAAGCAGACAAGGAGAGACTTCTTCTCTCCTGGCTCATCCTCATCTCCTGCAGTTGCCATCACACCCCCTGCTAGACCTAGAACGCGCAACCGCAGCAGGTGGCTCTCTGAGATACGCAAGTATCAGAGGTCAACAGCTCTGTTGATCCTAAGAGTTCCATTCTACCGTGCTGTCCGGAACATAACAAGAAATGATCTTGGACAGCACGTTAGATTCACACCAAGTGCTCTTCAATGTCTTCAGGAGGCTGTTGAAGATTATATTAGCCTTTTTTTTTTAGGATTCTCTTTTGCTTGTCATCCATACTAAGAGGGTTACCATAATGCCCAAGGATTTCCAGCTTCTGATCAGAATGAGGGATAGGTACTGTAGGTTACATGTATCTCAGCCTGCTGCTCCTAGACCAACTCCTGTAGATAGGACTCATCTTCCTACGAAGCGTCCTAGGAAGCAGACAGCCCCCAAGCGTGCTCCTAAGAAAGTGAAGCCTATCCCAGAATCCATTGCAGATAATGCTGCTGTTGATAATGCTGTAAATATAGCTACCTCTGTTTTGGATACTCCTAATATTGTTGTAGATACTACACTTTCACCTCCTCCTCCTCCTCCCAATTTCTATATATATATAGATTCGAATGATTATCTTAAATTTGAGAAAGACATATCAGATGCTATAGATACAATTAGTATTCTTTTTTGTTTTAGACTAGAAGAACTTGATTTTAGTATTAATTTTAGAGTTCTAATTGCTCGGATCTCAAAGACAGACGGGCTTCTATCATGTGATCCTGTGATAGAGTTCGGGCTGACACTCTTGCAATTTGAGATTCATCAAACGAGTTGCTGGTGCTGAGTAACTTTCTGCTCCAGGCCTTCAAGGAGAATAATGACACATTGTCACAGTGTCTGACAAGTGGATTCACACCAGCAACAAAGTATCTGATCATTCCTTATCATACCAAGTAAGATATATTAAGTGCTTCTTCTTGTTTTATGCATTAACATTGACATTTTCAATTTAAATAGTTCTCAGAATTGCCGCTAGAGTACTTTCAATCCTATTTTGCAGTGATCACTAGAGTTTAAACCTGATCTCTATCAAGAGATCTATAAATAATATTATTAAATGTTCTTGTGTCAAGATGAATTTGGGGAGAAATATGCATAAGGATGTAGATATATTCATTCCATATCTAAGTAAATATATTCCTACAGACGTTCCTCATTCTGTGGACTTAATAGCATTTTGAAATCAGTATTCTAATGAAATATTTTCAATCTAATTCATTCTGTTTCATAATTGATTTCTTGTGTGTTGAATTATTTTGCAGTCACCCCAGCAAAATGATTCATTCAGTTGTGGGTGGTACACATTGTACAATGCCAAGCTGTTTTTTGAGTGGTTCATCCTTCAACAAGATGTTGATATTTCTAAGGATAAATTCTGTTTATTCTTATTTTGGAATCATAAATAGTTTTCTATTCTGGTGATGTTATTGGCCATTACTAATACATGAATGTTCTATTTTGCAGTTTACACTTTCTGAGTACACATCAAGCCAGGTGTACAGATTTATACAAGAAATTATCCTCAGTATACTGGCTCGGGCAAAGCTTCAACCTCCCGTTATTGATGATGGTGCAAAGGATTATGTAGTTGTACTAAATTAAGATCAGAAAAAATATAGATAGCATAGAACAAAAATACATGTATAGACTTCATAGAAAAATATACATTGATATATCAAATGCTGCTCCAGTTTATGAATTTGGGAGCACAAAATAAATGTACAGATGCCCAACTTGGGCTTTCATTTATTGAATGAAAGAGTGTATACACAGATTTTGAAGATAAATGATCTTTTCTATTAATCTAACTTCTGCATGAAGAGTGCAAACATGCACATTTTTTAAGGGGATAGGCAGCACAGACTTCCAGTTTGGATCTACATATTCTCTAGTAATTCTTGTACTCCTAGTTACATCTTTTGCCATTTTCATGCAGTACGAACAAGGGTGTTTTGATGTAGCACCGTGAGAGACATTATACATATATTTCAATGTTTTCAAATCACCTGCTAAGTGTCATTCAACATGAAGTCTCCAATTCCTGGAACATTGAGAAATCCTCCATCCATATGGTCCTTGATGATCCTAGGATAAGATGTCCTTGAGAATATCCATGATAATACATCATGATCCTCTTTCAGCACCTGTCCAAAGAATTAATCATACTTAGTTTACAATGTATTAATACTATTCAATGAATGTAATGTGATAATGAGGCTAGTTACCTGAAACGCTGCCAACCACCATATATTACACTGAATTTGAAATCTTCTTGGTTCTCTGTTTGGGATAGAGCACCATTCATGAGAGTTATACTAACCCTTTCCATCTTCTACCCTTTCACAATTTTTGACTCATTTAACTTAAGTACTATGATTATTTTGTCATTCACCTTTTCATAGGTTATATCATAGAATGTGACGATGTATCTCAGCAAGTAATTTAGATCAACAAATAAATTGTTTTGATGAATTATAGAATATCGATCTTCCATCAGTTTCATATACCTCCTCAATATGAAATGGAGTTCCAGTGATCTTACGCATACCTATGTTTTAATGTATCCCTCTCTTTCTTCAAGTGGTATGTCCTAGGGATTGGGACTTTTCTAATTTGAAATTGCTTAAAAGCTTCTCTAATTAGTTTAAATATTATTGCATATGCTTCCCTACTTATACCTGCAAAATCACAAGCACCCTGAAACTATAGTCTTATCTAAAATGTTTGAATGTCCACCATCAAAAACTCTGCTATTTTACACTTTACATTTGAAATCCTATTGTTCATCATGATACGCTCAGTGAATTTGCAAGTCAATATTGTGCCCAATGACATTCCTAGTGAAGCATTGTCTTTAATATTCCGAGGAGCTACTAATGCAGATCTGCAAAAAAAATAGATAGTTAACAACATATCACCATAGCTAAAATTAAATCCAAATGTCATTGAAAAACTTACAAAATTTAGAATATGCTTACTTGAATGCACGGATCCTTCTATTTCGATAACTCCTTTTGAAAGCGTTTGAATATCCTTGCAACTTTGTCGCTTTCGCTTCTTACTTTCAGCCTTCTTCTTTACCAAATCCACATCCTTCAGTAATTGTAAGTTTTCAATACGAATAGACTGTAAGACTGATTGCATTTGCTCTAGTTTTGATTTGATATTGATTGCTATCTTCTTGTAATTGATTCATTATTTTTTAAGTTGTTCATTTTCTTCTAACGTCTTTGGAGATGACAATCTCTATTCTGACAATAAGAGGATATCCGAATTAACTCACCTTCTAAAAAGTGAACTTTAATTCATATAAAGTTGTTTTCCATGGTTTTGCAATCTTTCACAATATCCTAGTAATCCACCTATGCCCATTGCATATCCATGTAACTAAATGAGTTATTGGAAGAGAATGTGGGATGTGTCAAAGTGCTTGGATCTTGTGGATATAATGTTCCATCTGTCCACAAATCCACGTTTTTCTTTCCTTCTGCCCTGTAACGAGAACGATCTTCAGCAGATATTTAAACTCCTTTGCCTCTTCTTCTCTGCCCAAAAGGTGCCAAATCAACAGGGATATTCACATGTAGATGTTATAATATCATCATCAAAAAAATAATAGAGTAATCAGTTGCATCAAAGTACTATGACCAAATTCTATGAAGCAAAACAAATATTATAACAATAACTTTGGCATTGAGCAATACATTGGCACATTGATTGCATGACAATGTGATTCCAATAACAAGAGAATATTGTATGCTTTCACATCATGATAATAGAGCCTCTCAATTGGAGGGTTGCTTGAGGTTGGATGGATTTACTTTTGATTTTGCATTTTGAATCAAATTATATATGCATGTTATGATTTGATCATGACTTCCTTTAGAATTGGTCCAAGTTCTTGTCCTTCTAAATTCTTGTGTGATCACGATGTGTGTGATTGTTGGTTTGGATTTTATTATGATTATATTCTTAGGCCCTTTGAAAGCTCAATTATACACTAGATATGATATATAGCATTGTCTAATACCATTTCTAGAATATTCTCCAACATTCGATGCAATCTTGTACAAGATAATGGGTTCTCCATTGAATGACTCTGCTTGAATTGTTTGAGTAAAGTAAATTTAACTAATTTCAACTCATTGTACTCTTTGTTGTTCAAGACAAAATAACAACTCCCATGCAACATAGTTCATGACATGAGTAGTTGTAATCTATCAAAAGTAATCTCATCATAGACCTCACAAGCTTTGTCATATACCTAGACAAGACTAATTAGATCAATCACACCAATGTATATATCCATTGTATATGGCTACATCCAACCATGAAGCTCATAGAATAATTGGAACAGGAATTTGAATGGGAAATGCCTAA